>WNGS01005641.1:6728532-6754220 GCA_020271785.1 Procambarus virginalis
TTACCAATTTTCCATATTACAATTGGCGGGTACCAGACTATGCCTGGGTTTCTCTGCCCCCCCCCTGTCCCCACTCCACTCTCTCTACTTCCCTATCTTTTCTCTCCAACTTTCTCCCCCTCTCACCCCTCTTCTCCCTCTCTATTTGCCGTCTTGCCTGTAGGTGTGACCGTTGAGGGTGTGGGGGAAGGCGGCCAGATGTAAGGGAAGGGAGGGGGGCTGAGACAGGATTTCCCCGCGCGGCGCCTGCTTGAAGACAACGGCGCTATTCGTGGAGTGGTGGTGCATGGTCCAGTGGGGGGCGGCCTTCCGCACCACTCTACTCTCTAGCATCCCCACTATCCCTACCTGTGTCATCACCCCCACCTCTTAACTTCTTCACCTTCACCATCAATTCTTTCACCCTCACCAGCATCGAGTGTTTCACCATCACCACCTACTTTTCAACATACACCAACGCCCCCCCCCAAGGTATGGTAGGGACTCGAATGTCACGTCCGTAGAGCACCGTACGTGGCAGTACGTACACTATAGGCATCTGGCCTCGCATGCCAACATTAGTGAGAAGCGGTAGCAAGAGATGCCAAAAGTGGCGCGGGGCGTCCGTACGAGGGCGTGAACCCAGGCACCTGAGGGGTGGCACTAGTGGCTACCAGTGTTGCCCGGCAGCAGGTGTACCCTGGGGGGAGTGGAGTGCCACACAGGTGTCACGACCACAACCTCAACACTAAACAGCTTCTGCATTATCTCCCCAACGCTGACTTGTGTTGCTTTACACTTCTGCGACATTTATAGTAATGAAAAGCGTAATTATCTTAACAGTGATGAGTATCATTAGTATCAATCTGACCCGAATTCAATATTGCGACAAAAGGCTTAAAAGCAAGGATTTAAAACTCAACTGGAAGTGATTTGTATTATGCATAGGTTCAGTTTTTGGGGTTCAGCCAATTACTGATACTTACGTATTGGGCGTTGTTTTGGTTACCTGGGAGTGAGCCATCACCACTCTTAATACCGTCACCATTACTGTGTGTGTCACCCTGCCCACCTGTACTGCCGCCACCACCACCACCACCACCACACGTACCCCAGCACGGCTGCTGCTCGCCACACACTCACGTCACCTGCACCTTCTGGGTGTAGAGTGTACAAGTTGAGGCGGCACTACCTAACACCGTGCTACTTGCCCCGCTCCTGTGCCAGGTAAGTTACGGGCTCACCATAGCCTGTGGAACTTGTTCCGAGTAGCTGAATGTATAACAACAACAACCTAACACCACATACCTCCTAACCCACCACACTCCACTCTGCTGGCTGCTCTCATTACCACCTCATCACCAGTTACCTGGCACAGGAGCGGGGCTGTAACTCCACTACGGGCTTACCATAGCCCGTGCTACTTGCCACTTTTGGTTCAGAGTAGCTGAATCTACACAACAATCATCCTCATCACCGCTCTACAACTCCCCATCACACACACTCCTCTTCATCTCTATAAAGCATTGCTCAACACAAATATAATGACATGCTTTATCAAGAGTTTTATCTTACATTGTTTATATTTTGATCCATAAAGGGAGGACTATTTTGTTCTGTGAGGTAAGCAAGATGCTCAACACTGGTGGACAGCAGCACCACAGTGGTGGAGCGGGGTCTCTCTCACACACATATATATACACATGGTGCGATGGTGGCTGAGTGGAAAGCTCGCTGTATACATAGTCCTGTGGACCGGGGTTCGATCCCCGGCGCCGGCGGAGACAGATGGGCAGAGTTGGTTTCACCCTGATGCCCCTGTTACTTAGCAGTAAATATGTACCTGGGAGTTAAGATAGCTGTTACGATTTGCTTCCTGGGGTTGTGTGTGAAAAAAGAGTTAGTAACAGTTGATTGACAGTTGCGAGGCGGGGCGAAAGAGCAGAGCTCAACCCCCCGCAAGCACAACCAGGTGAATACATAATTACCACATCATGTTTGGTGTGTAAACATACACAACAAGGATTAAAATAAATAATGTTACACACCCTTCTAGACAAACATTACTCATACACTAATATGCATTAATCCCAACGCTGGTAAATCTTTCACAAAGTTTTGTTTTCGTATAGACGCCTTGTGACTCCTCTTAGTAGGCGCACAACTTTGCCTTCCATCAGCGCATATTAAGCCTTACTCTACTACTTCTCCCTGGAACACCACCCGCCAATCTTTTTACAACCACGACCCAATTTACTGTTGCGTGAACAGATGAGAACCAGGTAAGAATTGTGATGTATTAGTTACCACATTTTTTTCTTGACTCACAAACGAGAGGTCCTGGGTTAGGAACCTGGGTAGTTAGGGAGGGACGACGTCAGGACCGCTCCTTCCCTCCACACTTCCCTGTGCACCCTGCAGTACTGAGAATCTGGATGTAAAGCAACTGGTGGGTAGTGTTCTGGGGATGACATGCGAGTAACATTAAATTGGCCTAAGTAAACCTACACGCACGACTAACAACTTGAGTGCCGTTATTGTTTTTTTTTTTGGGGGGGGGACGAGGTGAAGGAAGGTTTCAACAACAATTTCGACATCCAAAGATAATGATTTCAACAGCGCACTTAACAGCCCACAGGAAGGAGACGGGCAGGGGAGTTAGCAAGCTCTGTAACTGCCCGGGAAACTTGTCAAGACTCCTACGTACCCTCAAGGTAGGTATACCCCACCCAGTGACAAGTACACCTCATGGGGGAGGGTTGTCAATGAGTGTCCTCACACTCACCCCAGCGACCACCAGACTCACCCCAGCGACCACCAGACTCACCCCAGCGACCACCAGACTCACCCCAGCGACCACCAGACTCACCCCAGCGACCACCAGTTATTGATTGTGTCATGCTAGAAGCACATCTCTTCAGCTCTGGTGACATGATGCTACGGTTGCCTGCTCACGCCGATTGCCTGGTGTGTCCTGGTGATGACCACTGGCACAACCACCACACTCGTCGCCACAATGATGATCACACAATACTAGTGATCACCACACACCTCCCTCCCTGCTTCATGCATGGCCACTAAGGTAACGACCATTAGGTGAGTTACGCCATCAAATCCTTCATGTACTAGTCCAGCAGTCCGGTGTTAGATGTGGGTGGGGTGGGAGGGCGTGGGCGGCCTCTTGCCAGAGGGGGCCCGGGGTTATTTGGGGGTACTGGGGAGAGGGGGTACTTAAGAGGCTGGGGCAAGAGAATGGGGGGGTGGTGGACCTGCAGGACAGAGGACCGTGACGCAGTGGTTGTGTACCAAGGCCGGGCACATCATCTCCCTCACACCCACCTCCCTACACTCACATCATTTGTAATAAAAGGTTTAAGTGCACCTTTAAGCACCGTACCCATACACCTGATGTCTTTGTTCACCTTCCAGTAAATAGGCACTTGGAAGTTAGGCAATTATTGTGGATTATACGCTAGGGAAGGTCAGGCCTAGAGATTATACCCGAGGATCTTCATGCAATATAAGCAATATAAGACAGGCACTCAGAAGTCATGAAATCATGTGTCTACATGGGTTGTAAAGTGTGCCACTAGAGGGCCACACAGCCTAACATAGACCTGTCTTGCACCGCCATACATCACTTCTCAGAGCTTCAAGCCTATACCCAAACACCGCCTCTGCAATTACACGGCCAAATAACAATATCAAATGAAAACTTTAACCCGCCAGAGGATACAAAATACAATCATCACCTGGGAGTTTACCAGGTAAACTCTCCGCTACCTGTCTCCAACACACACGCAGCAACGGTTGGTGTCATCCTGTTGTGGTGGGCGCTGAGCCAGCCGTTAACGGTCACTACAACTTGGAAAAGGTGATAAGAGGGCCTGAGCGCCGCACGCGCGTCGCCGCCTCGCCACACCCTCCACCGTACCTCCTCCACTTTGCAATTGTACAAACAAAAAATGTTGACGATACATCCATGTGAGTCGCAGGAGTCCCTGTGAGTTAGTATTTACTATTTGTATCTGCAGAATCGAGCTATTAGCTCTTGGACCCCGCTTTTCTAACTAATCTATTCCCTGGGAGTCCTTGGGCGTTAAAGGATGTATCTGGAAGTTAGGAGGAGTCCCTTGGGAGTTAGGGGAAGCCTGCGTGTGTTAGGGAAGCCTCCGGGCGTTAGGAAAGCCTCTGGGTGTTTGAGAGATCCCCGTGAGCGTTCAGTTGTGTCCCTGGGCGTTCAGTTGTGTCCCTGGGTGCCACGGGAGGCTCCATGGTATTAGGGGCAGCCCGGGAGTGTGATGAAACACCGGTGTTTGTAGTCTTAAGACACTAATGAGAACATTTTCGGGTTTGTTTGTAAACAAATGCGGTGGCATAAAACATGGCGACGGTGGTGCCACCTGTCGATTTGTGGAGACGGCGGGGGTGTACTCCTTCCTGTGTTCACCAACAGAGTACACAAGCACTGGTGAATAAGTTAATCTAAGCCTTCCTATCTTTCCTCTACTATAATGTTAGGTGATGTAGGCTTCCCTTTCTACGATAACCACAACCTGTGTTCCCAAACTAGCCACCAGGGAGCCGGGAGCTATACCTGCCAAACATTAACAGTAAGTTCAGTTGATGAACATTGTGGTGCACGATTCACATGGACATTGTACAAAGGCCATAATGTCCGGACGGTATTTACCTCACATACAAACAGGAAAATGAGGCATGCAACCTGATACGAGGTCTGCTGGAGACTGACGCCTGAAGAGTATCACACTCCTCTGTCTTCCCACTTTCTTCTCTTCCCTTCCTCCTCTTTCACCCACTTGATAATTAATTAGCCGCCCACCCCAACTCCACATTATCTGGTGTGTAATTACCAATGTATCCACAAAACAAACACACACACACACACACGAGACTTGCGACTCGCCCCCGGCTCCCAGACCCGTGTTTACCTCGCCTACTGTTGCTGGAAATGGGTGAAATTGAAGGTGAGAGTGTGTCATGACAGAGCAGCCGCGACAAGCCTGGGAGGGAGGCGGCGAGTGGCGCCTTGACCCGGACCTTCTGAATAACGTCCTATGACTTGCCTTAATAACTCCTACATTAGCTGTGGCTCCCTTAACGACCACAACAGACTGAGGCTGGGGAGGGGTGGGAGGCAAGTATCAAGGTAGTGAGAAAGGGTAGGAGCGAGAGGAAGGACGGGTGAGACAGGCGTTATGGAAACAGAGGAAGTGGGACAGACATAGACTAGACTCTCTGGAATATTGGGAAATAAGAGAGAAGCCTGGCAAGGAGTTGCCTGGCAGCTGCACCACAAGGTAGGTAGACCTTCGGAGGAAGGGAAAAGCGGTGTGTTGGGGATTGGGGGAGAGGAGACACTGAGGTAAACCAGTTACACGGTGCAGGGCAGACAGGCATGGGGCGGGTGAAGGCCGCAGACACCAGTGAGGCTGACTCATGCTCCCTCACACCAAACTGCCGAGGAAGTCCCGAGTGTGAGGAACCCTCCACCCTAACATGCTGCCCATCCTAAATGCGCCCTCATACTTATTCAACTCCACACTCCAACACTGTCCCCACCCCAGCCTCACTCCCATACTCCCAGTATGGGAGGCGTTCAGTTTGTCCCTCACTCCCAGGCGCGAGCCTCACACTGTTTCACACCAGCCCTATACCCCCCCCCCCACCTGCCACACGGGGCACACACCTCCACGCTAATAAGGAGACTAGGTCAACAACCCTCAAACTACCACACACGCCATACTCTTATATTTGCACCTCAGAGTAAAAGTACCATGAAGCATTACAGGCGGCCAGGGAGGATATCTTTGGTGCCTGGGTATTATACGGCCCCACCGGTATTATGCCCCCCTAGTGGCAACACCACCCGTGTGACGGGAACAACAAGTGTGACGGGAACAACAAGTGTGACGGGAACAACAAGTGTGCCGGGAACAACAAGTGTGACGGGAAACAACAAGTGTGACGGGAACACAACCGTGTGACGGGAACAAAAGCGGACAACAGGTGAACAACAAGTGTGACGGGAACAACAAGTGTGACGGAAACAACAAGTGTGACGGAAACAACAAGTGTGACGGGAACAACANGTGCGCCTCACTGACGTAGTGTGGATGTTGGAAGAGAACACGTGTGGGCCTCACTGACGTAGTGTGGATGTTGGAAGAGAACACGTGTGCGCCTCACTGACGTAGTGTGGATGTTGGAAGAGAACACGTGTGGGCCTCACTGACGTAGTGTGGATGTTGGAAGAGAACACGTGTGGGCCTCACTGACGTAGTGTGGATGTTGGAAGAGAACACGTGTGCGCCTCACTGACGTAGTGTGGATGTTGGAAGAGAACACGTGTGGGCCTCACTGACGTAGTGTGGATGTTGGAAGAGAACACGTGCGCGCCTCACTGACGTAGTGTGGATGTTGGAAGAGAACCGTGCGCGCCTCACTGACGTAGTGTGGATGTTGGAAGAGAACACGTGTGCGCCTCACTGACGTAGTGTGGATGTTGGAAGAGAACACGTGCGCGCCTCACTGACGTAGTGTGGATGTTGGAAGAGAACACGTGTGGGCCTCACTGACGTAGTGTGGATGCAAATATTTGGCAAGAGCCTGCAAACACCGGAGCTAAGCTGTCCTAGTGGGCTTGGGTTTCTTAATCCACTCCCCGGTAGGGAACACCAACATCGCCATGTGTCTTCATCACATCCACATTGGGGGAGGAGATAATTGAGTTGTAGCTGACGACTACTATAGCATGTGAGGGAGTAGGTGATGGCCGTCACCCGCCTGGTGGAGGCGCTGGCCGTCACCCGCCTGGTGGAGGCGCTGGCCGTCACCCGCCTGGTGGAGGCGCTGGCCGTCACCCGCCTGGTGGAGGCGCTGGCCGTCACCCACCTGGTGGAGGTGTTGACCGTCACCCGCCTGGTGGAGGCGCTGGTACACTTGAGCTGGAAGACTCCTTCACGCGCACGCCACCAGCGACCTCTTACACAGATACACATTAATTAATACTCCGCCACAGGCTATCTTCTCCACATGGCCCCACACACACCATCGCCACCACTATCGCCTTTTCCTCTTGCTTCTTGAGTACATCATTTATATTTTTATTTTTATTTTTGATATTCTCTTCATTCGAATTGGAACTATAAGGTAAGATTCTCCTTATGAGGGAGAATGTTATTATGTTGTGTAGGTAGTGGACTGGGTGCCAGTGCCTGGTCCAGCTGGGTGTACAAGTGCGTGGGAGAAGCTGCAAGTGCGTGGGACAAGCTGGCAAGTGCGTGGGACAAGCTGGCAAGTGCGTGGGACAAGCTGGCAAGTGTGTGGGACAAGCTGGCAAGTGTGTGGGACAAGCTGGCAAGTGTGTGGGACAAGCTGGCAAGTGTGTGGGACAAGCTGGCAAGTGTGTGGGACAAGCTGGCAAGTGTGTGGGACAAGCTGGCAAGTATCTTAACCAAAGAATATAACACCATGATACAAGACAGGCAGAGGTCACGCTTCCCTAATACTGTTTATTAACTTAAAAGTTTGAAGCCATCCAATTGCAGTTACAATAACAAATGTAAACCGCAGGCCCACATAGCCACCACAGCCCGTTGGTCTGTAGTGGATATGTGGGCCTGCGGGCCACTCCAAGCAACAGTAACGGAGGCAATGTAATCATCTTCACTGCATACTGTCATCTTCTAATCACTCTCTCTACCCAGACACCGCTAAGTATCCCATCATCATCACTACCTTCCCCTACTTCACCATCTTCCCTACCACTCACCACCTCCATTACCCCTTCACCGCCTCCTCACCCTTCACCACCTTCCTCACCCTTCACCACTTTCTCTTCACCCCTGCAGCCATTTTCACTAAATACTGTCAACAATAAATTACATAATAGAAAATAACATTATATCACATAGAAAATAATATGTTACACGAATCTTAGTGACGATGGGGTCTGGTATTTAGCGAGATCGACAATTAGCATGATTTGCCATTTCATGGACAGGTGAGGCTTGAACGCGACCACCTGTGACCATCCCCGGACAAAGACGAGTCACCCAGCAAAGTTGAGTGGGTCTAGCCACAAGCATCTGGCCCCAACCTTCAACACACACATTCTCTTTCCTACATACACATAGCTCAAATTGCTTATTCTTTATCATGTCAATTAAATATTTCGGTGAATTTTTTTACAGGAGCGCTCGCACGCGCGCGCACGCACGCACGCTCACTGGAAGACATTAGAGTAAGGGGAGACATGATCACTACCTACAAAATTATCAAGAGGAATTGACAGAATAGATAAACTGTAACACGAGTGGTACGCGAACAAGGGGACACAGGTGGAAACTGAGTACCCAAATGAGCCACAGAGACGTTAGAAAGTTTTTTTTCAGTGTCAGAGTAGTTAACAGATGGAATGCATTAGGTAGTGATGTGGTGGAGGCTGACTCCATACACAGTTTCAAATGTAGATATGATAAAGCCCAGTAGGCTCAGGAATCTGTACACGAGTTGATTAACATGTTGAGAGGCGGGACCAAAGAGCCAGAGCTCAACCCCCGCAAGCACAACTAGGTGAGTACAACTAGGTGAGTACACGTGTCACGAGCTGGTCTCCACACACGTGTCACGAGCTGGTCTCCACACACGTGTCACGAGCTGGTCTACACACACGTGTCACGAGCTGGTCTACACACACGTGTCACGAGCTGGTCTACACACACGTGTCACGAGCTGGTCTACACACACGTGCCACGAGCTGGTCTACACACACTGGATCATCATGGACGTTCTTGAAGCAGTTTAATAAAGGCGAAGCTCACAAGACTTGAGAGAATCAAGTTGCCGCCTTGTTTACTTTATATCAGTTGTGGTGTCTGTAGTAGTCCCTCCCTCTTCCCCCCCCCCTCCCCCTCCTCCAGCCTCCCACTTCAACCTCCTCGAGTGCCACTTTAACCCCCCCCCTCCAGTACTTGGAGTTCCTCACATTCCTAGGTCAACTGGCCGCCATGACCCAGTGCGCAGTACTGGGCGCGTCAACTGCACACTCAAGGGTACTGGAGGTCACACTACGCACACAGCTGCCTCACCTGCACACACAGGGCAAAACACCATGTGCAGTACATGCTGCAGCATGGATAACATATACCAGCCGCCAACACTACACTAACCAAGACTGCGCCAACACTGCACACTACACATGCTGCGCAGCGGCAGGGGCGGGTGCGCACCACAGTGAGTGACGGAGAGGGCCAGCACCTTGCACCACCCCGCCTCAGGCCTCAGTGTGCAAGATCTCCCTCCCCCCATGGTGCTTCTCACCCCTGCCACCCACCCACCACCTCTTCACCCTGGCCAGGTGGTCCACCTGCTCCAGGTGGGGGCGGCCAGGTGAGCCAGGACACCCAGCATGACAGGTGAGGACACTTAAGAGCGACAATGTGGTCATCTTGACGCCTCACCAGGACTAGCAGCGTGAAGACGGAGCAAGGACAAGCTGCTCAATACAACACACGACAACACAACAACTCTGCACGGAAACACTGCCTTAATAATACAACCACACGCATCACAATGGTAATTCATGCTTAATACTACAGTATGAATCTCCCCATACACGCACACCCAGACAAGTGTCAGGTGATAAAGATGAGTGCCAGGAAGAGGCGGTCTGACACGGTGCCACATGGTAGAGGACACCTTTCTGGAATGATAGAGACTTGGAAAGGGGTTGATATTACAGGGAACCTCGCACCACAAGCTCACACCGAACCTGTAGAATGACACACCCAAGGGTTCAGGTACCTGTTAACCACTCAACTACAAGAGAAGAGCTGGAAACGAAGAGCTGAAGTTCAACGGCAGCAAGCGCACCTAGGTGAGTACACACCACACAGAGTATGAGGCAAGACAGTCACGGACACAAACGACAATTCCAACTATTAAATTACCTCTGCACCACACAACTTTCACAAGTGTAAATATAGTAACCAGACCAACATCACCCGCTGCCTTTATCACACAAATCTTTACCCCTCACATACATACACACACACACACACACACGTGAAGGAGTACCTTCCAGGAAGGCGGCCAAGGGTCAAAGACAGAGGAAAACTATCAGAAAGGAGAGAGGCAGCGAGTGGAGTCTCCCACGGGTCGGTAGTCTGACCCGTGATGTTCCTAATGTACGTAAACGATTTAACAGAGTATAATATATCAATATGTATTAGCTCATTCCATTTTCCCATTACTCTTACTCTAATAGAAATTTTTTTAACATCTCTATGCATCACCAGTCTCTCACGCTTCCATCCATATCCTCTTATATTGGTATTCATTATGAACATTTCCTCTGTTTCCATTCCGTCATCTCCCTAAGTATTTTGTACGTCTCTTATCATGTACCTCCCTCCTCCTCTTTTTTTAGCGTTGCCAGGTTTAGTTCCTTCGGTCTCTCTTCACATCCCTCGCAATTCTAGGACGAACCTTGTTACACACTTCTGAACCTTTTCGAGCCTCCTTGTGTGTTTTAGATGGGGGCTCCACGATGGGGCTGCATACTCTAGAACTGGCCTCACGTAGGCAGTATATAACTATATAAATGCCTTCTTATTTAGATTCCTGAATGATGTTCTAACTTTTGCACGTGTAGAACATTATGTTGACGTTATTCTGTTTATAAGAACCTCTGGAGTTAAGTTTGTTTTATGTCAACTCCCAGGTTGTTATAACAACTCCAGTCGCTATATGTAGTTCCCCCTTAATCATGTACTGTCCGCCTGGTCTCCTGACGCCTGTTCCTATTTCCATCATCTTACACCTTATGATGTTGAACCCATGCAGGGGTTGAGCTTCGGCTTTTTGGTCCCGCCTCACGACAGTCAGTCAACTGGTGTACAGATTCCTGAGCCTACTGGGCTCTATCATATCTACATTTGAAACTGTTTATGAAGTCTGCCTCCACCATATCACTGCCTAATGCAATCCATCTGTTAACTACTCTGACACTGAAGTCGTTCTTCCTAATATCTCTGTGGCTCATTTGGGTACTCGGTTTCCACCTGTGTCCCCTTATTCGATTACCACCCGTGTTAAACAATTTATCTTTATCTACCCTGTCAATTCCTCTGATAATTTTATTGGCATAATCATGTCTCCCCTAACTCTTCTATCTTCCAGTGTCGTGAGGTTTAGTTCGCGTGTGTTCATTACACATACACACAGAACAAACGGAAGGACTAGGGAGAGGGAGAAATAGAAGCTTAAACAAGAAAAAGTTTGAAAAGCAGCTATGACTAGATGGAGGATGATGGAATCACTGGTAATTTTATTATTAGAGATAGACAGGCGCGGCCTTGGCAGAGTAACAAGCAAGCAAGAGAGTGAAGGCGTTATTGTTGCTTCCGTTACGCCTGCGTCACAACTTGCTGCCATACCAGTAAACAACACTTTCTACCACGGGCCACACCCTGGCTATACATAGTGTCCACTTTCCGCACCGCGCCTCCAGGCGTTCTCACCACCGCCAACCACATCACCCTCGGGGCTACCACACAACCCTTATGATTCCCTGGAGGCTTCCTGGCTCCCTAGGGGCTCCCTGGTTCCTCCCACACAACCTTCACGATTCCCTGGGGGCTCCCTGGCTCTCCTCGGGGCTCCCTTGGGGCTACCTGGTTGCTCCCACACAACCCTCATGGTTCCCTGGAAGCTCCCAGAGTACCCACGGGGCCCCCCCTGGCATCCTCGGGGTTCCGTGGCACTTTCGTGGGTTGCAATGTTCCCTGGGGGCTGCCAGAGCATGCTAGTGTGCTCCTAGAGCAGACCTGGGACTCTCAGGGCACCATGACCCACCTGCCATACCTACAAACTACAACAAGTGGGGGACGCAGCGACCTGTACATATATTGTGGTAGTGTCTTGTGTTTCCAAAGTGTAGTACTATATTCTGTGTATTAGGCTTCAGTATTATTTCTCTTGGTGGTGGGGAGTGAGTGCCACGCCTTACAGGTGGGAGGTGATACATACCATCCCTGGATGGTTGGTCATGCAAGCCTCCCTCCACCACCGCACTACATCCTCTACATTCCTCTCTATTACCGCATGTGAATATCTTCATACTGTCAAAGGTGCTCTACCACAATGTTGTTCAGTTTTTTTTTTTTTTTTTTTGCGTAATGTATGGCGTAGAGAGAGGAAACTTCTAGATTGTCTGGGGAAGCGGCTGACAGCCTGACGACACCTTACATAACTTTGGCGGGAGCAATGTTCCAGACATAGCTGATGCTAAAATATGATATTCCGACCGACCAATCAACAAGTTGCTGGCTGGTAGTTAGAGGAGCCTATATAAGAGGGGAGTTACGCTAGCATGTAGGGCAGGTAAGGACAGACAAGCAGCAGGGAGGTGCGGGGGGTCAAGAGGATACATCGTGAACATTTGCCTAATATTAGTAACCCCTTGAAGCAGCAGCCCAGAGAGATGTGGTAGAGGCGCTGTGGGAACCATACCACAGTCCAGCTCAACACCACCACCAAGAGAGGCACATGCACTCTACAGTGACGGTGGACTATTTACCCAAAGAAGGCACTTAGTCTGGAGAACTGTAACAGTACTGAAAGTTATAAGAATTAAGGATTCAGTGTCTGGAGAAATACTTTACATATAGAACATCACTATAGTTAAGTCTTAGGGCCAAGGCATACTGCAGTCTTGCCAGATGAATTTACGGTGAAACTGGGTTGAAACCCCGTCTATTAACAACACATTTAGGTACATGTACATTTGTGCAGCTACCCTACACTATATGAAGAGGAGTAACTTACAAAACTGGAGGAACTCTAAGGACGAGTACTGCCACATTCTAGTGTGTGGAGACCAGGTAGTAATTGGCCAGGTGTAGTGTCAGGAATTCCGAAGCTGAATGAAAACGGCTGGCACTTAATTTCACGTCATCTTAAAGGTGTGGACAATGGTGGTTTTTGGCCTGAAAATTTGCTTTACGTGACTGGAGTGAAAACCTGGTGGGTTTCTCGAGATAATTCAAGAATATTACGTGCCTCGTGACGAGTTTTGTACTTTGTAGCCGACCTCATCATGTGATAAGTTACCGTTATTACCTGTTTGAGAATGTTGTGTCGTATGCCAGTGCTTGATACACGGAGAGAAGTATTCTGCAAGTTTTGGTCAGCCACGAGGTAAGCTATCGGCAAGCTGTGTAGATGTTTTGTGGGTGTGTCACACAGTGATGAGTAGGCGAGTGTGGCAGGTCTTGTATACCAAGATAATGCCGGCAAGGTAGGTACGGTGAGGTGTTACTCAGGGTGTCGAGTATACACCATCAGTGTCGTGTGTGACGGAGGTATCAATCACAAATGTTCTAGGACATTATATTGGCTACCACCACACACGCGTGCGTGCGAGTGTTGGTGTCGTTCGCCTGTCAAGTCGACGAAGAACACTCAATGTCATCAGTTTCTCTGGGAGTGGGTTCGGAGATGACCGATTAATCCAATCCCAGCCCGAAATTCCCTGTTGCAGTGGGGCCATAGAAGTTTGGGCTCCCGACAGGGCGTCACCAGCCCTCACGCTTTTGAAGAGAGTTTTTCTCCTCAGCATCACTCAGGCTCTTGCGTTAGCTGGTTGCTGCGCCGTGCAGAGCAATGCTCCTCCAGCCTTCAGGGTCTACACTGTAGTCCTTGAGGGGGAGCCTTCACGGCGGTTGGGAAATGAACACTCAGAATAATAAGTGACTTCTTAATGAAAGGGTTAAGTGATTTCTTGTGATATGTGGGGAATATTTAGTACTGGTGAAGGGTGAGACAGGCAGGTGACTCCTGGCTCCAGCAGAGACAGTAAGCAGACGGGTGTGTGCAGACTGCAGATAAGGCCGAGTAAAAGCAGATGA
This sequence comes from Procambarus virginalis, assembly GCA_020271785.1. Classification (NCBI taxonomy): domain Eukaryota; kingdom Metazoa; phylum Arthropoda; class Malacostraca; order Decapoda; family Cambaridae; genus Procambarus; species Procambarus virginalis. The sequence goes on from WNGS01005641.1 coordinate 6,742,446, forward strand.
CGTATGTACAAGTTACAGATGTGACAGAGAACATGTGTACACCCAAACTCTGTCAACTGTACCAACGTTAAAGAGAGTGTGGTGTGTAAGTTGTAGAGGAAGCAGTGAGGGGTTAGTACATGACCCGGCAGTGGCTGTGGCTCATGGGGGAAGTACTTACCACGTGGAAGTGCGAGAAGGTTGTATTTTAGGAGTGATCACTGAATGTGACGAGTAACACTTAGAACCCGTGTTGTAACACACCTCACAACACTCACACTTCACACCACTACTTTCTCCCCCACTCACACCTTACCTCTTTCCTCACCAACACTTACCTGAAAAAATAAACATGTATATTAGAATAAAAATAAAGACAATATTAAATTCTCTCTCAAGAGAAAGTGTGAGTGTGAGTGAGTGAGTGAGTGAGTGAGTGAGTGAGTGAGTGAGTGAGTGAGTGAGTGAGTGAGTGAGTGACTCAACAAGTTGTACTCGCCTAGTTGTGTTTGCGGGGGTTGAGCTCTGGCTCTTTGCTCCCGCCTCTCAACCGTCAATCAACAGGTGTACAGATTCCTGAGCCTATTGGGCTCTATCATATCTACTTCCTAATGCATTCCATTTGTCAACCACTCTGACACTAAAAAAGTTCTTTCTAATATCTCTGTGGCTCATTTGGGCACTCGGTTTCCACCTGTGTCCCCTTGTGCGTGTGCCCCTTGCGTGTGTGTGTGTGTGTGTGTGTGTGTGTGTGTGTGTGTGTGTGTGTGTGTGTGTGTGTGTGTGTGTGTGTGTGTGTGTGTGTAATGTGTGTAATGTGTGGAAGGCTGTGGACAGTATGATGCATCAGGAGATGAGGGATGGAGTGACAGCTGACTACTTAAATTAGTTCAAATATATATACGACGATGACCACAAAACACAGTTGGTAGCCAGCAACACAACATTGACGGTTACTCTGAGCCAAGTGCCAACAGAGAGGTCAGCACACACACGCCTGTACACTAGGTGTCTTGGGGGACTGGTGGGACGAGAGTGAGTCAAGGACAATGTTAAGGTGGAAATGTTTGGTGAATCAGTGAAGTAGTGAGGACGTCCAGAGGGAATACCCACACCACACCTTGCTTCCCCGCTTTTGTCAATGAATGTATACACCTATTACACTCGCAGCCTTAACCTACCCCCCCCCCCACACACACACACATGGGGGAGGCCGGTGGCTGAGTGGACAGCATGCTGGTCGCGTGATCCTGTGGTCCGGGGTTTGATTCCCGGCGCCGACGAAAAAATAAATATTTATTATTTCTATTTACTATTTGTGCCTACAGGATCTAGCTGTTAGCTTTTGGACCCCACTTTTCTAACCGTCGGTTATCCAATGTACCGACTACTGACCTATTTTCCTTCTGTCATATCTACTACATATATTTCACTCTTAGAACACTCATTTCCAGGATGCAGCCCATAGCAGTTGTCTAACTCCCAGATACTTATTTACTGCTAGATGAACAGGGGCATCGGTGTGAAAGAAACTCTGCCCATTTGTTTTTGCCATCACCGGGGATCGAACCGGACTCTAGGATTACAAATATAGAGCACTGTCCACTCAGCTATCGGCCCCCTGTTCACGGGCCCACTGTCCCCTCAGCTATCGCGCGCGCGCGCACACACACACTCGTAGTACTCACCTAGTTGTACTCACCTAGTTGTGTTTGCGGGGGTGAGCTCTGGCTCTTTGGTCCCGCCTCTCAACTGTCAATCAACTGATGTACAGATTCCTGAGCCTACTGGGCTCTGTCATATCTACATTTGAAACTGTGTATGGAGTCAGCCTCCACCACATCACTTCCTAGTGCATTCCATTTACTAACTACTCTGACACTGAAAAAGTTCTTTCTAATGTCTCTGTGGCTCATTTGGGTACTCGGCTTCCACCTGTGTCCCCTTGTGCGTGTGCCACCCGTGTTAAATAATCCATCCTTGTCCACGCTGTCAATTCCCCTGAGAATTTTGTATGTGGTGATCATGTCCCCCCTAGCTCTTCTGTCTACCACACACACTCGTAGAGTGAGTGAGTGAGTGAGTGAGTGAGTGAGTGAGTGAGTGTGTGTGTGTGTTGAGAGAGAGAGAGAGAGAGAGAGAGAGAGAGAGAGAGAGAGAGAGAGAGAGAGAGAGAGAGAGAGAGAGAGAGAGAGAGAGAGAGAGAGAGAGAGAGAGAGAGAGAGGGGGGGGGGAATGTAGCTAAGATAAACTTGCTGTCTTTCCCAGAGTTGTATGTAGTGTGTATGATTCTGTACAGACACTTCAGCATACGTGGATATACATGTGTTTTCGTGAGTTCTATATACATGCTCTGAGACTTATGCATATTATTTGCCCGTCTTTCCTGTAGCTGTGACCGTTGAGGCGTGTGGGGGAAGGCGGCCAGATGTAAGGGAAGGGAGGGGGCTGAGACAGGATTTCCCGCGCGGCGCCTGCTTGAAGACAACGGCGCTATTCGTGGAGTGGTGGTGCATGGTCCAGTGGGGGGCGGCCTTCCGCACCAACCTACTCTCTAGCATCCCCACTACCCCTACCTGTGTCATCACCCCCACCTCTTAACTCTTCTTCACCTTCACCATCAATTCTTTCACCCTCACCAGCATCGAGTGTTTCACCATCACCACCTACCTTTTCAACATACACCCCCCCCCCAAGGTATGGTAGGGACTCGAATGTCACGTCCGTAGAGCACCGTACGTTGGCAGTACGTACACTATAGGCATCTGGCCTCGCATGCCAACATTAGTGAGAAGCGGTAGCAAGAGATGCCAAAAGTGGCGCGGGGCGTCCGTACGAGGGCGTGAACCCAGGCACCTGAGGGGTGGCACTAGTGGCTACCAGTGTTGCCCGGTCAGCAGGTGTACCCTGGGGGGAGTGGAGTGCCACACAGGTGTCACGACCACAACCTCAACACTAAACAGCTTCTGCATTATCTCCCCAACGCTGACTTGTGTTGCTTTACACTTCTGCGACATTTATAGTAATGAAAAGCGTAACAGTGATGAGTATCATTAGTATCAATCTCACCCGAATTCAATATTGCGACAAAAGGCTTAAAAGCAAGGATTTAAAACTCAACTGGAAGTGATTTGTATTATGCATAGGTTCAGTTTTTGGGGTTCAGCCAATTACTGATACTTACGTATTGGGCGTTGTTTTGGTTACCTGGGAGTGAGCCATCACCACTCTTAATACCGTCACCATTACTGTGTGTGTCACCCTGCCCACCTGTACTGCCGCCACCACCACCACCACACACGTACCCCAGCACGGCTGCTGCTCGCCACACACTCACGTCACCTGCACCGTCTGGGTGTAGAGTGTACAAGTTGAGGCGGCACTACCTAACACCGTGCTACTTGCCCCGCTCCTGTGCCAGGTAAGTTACGGGCTCACCATAGCCCGTGCTACTTGCCCCGCTCCTGTGCCAGGTAAGTTACGGGCTCACCATAGCCCGTGCTACTTGCCCCGCTCCTGTGCCAGGTAAGTTACGGGCTCGCCATAGCCCGTGCTACTTGCCCCGCTCCTGTGCCAGGTAAGTTACGGGCTCACCATAGCCCGTGCTACTTGCCCCGCTCCTGTGCCAGGTAAGTTACGGGCTCACCATAGCCCGTGCTACTTGCCCCGCTCCTGTGCCAGGTAAGTTACGGGCTCACCATAGCCCGTGCTACTTGCCCCGCTCCTGTGCCAGGTAAGTTACGGGCTCACCATAGCCCGTGCTACTTGCCCCGCTCCTGTGCCAGGTAAGTTACGGGCTCGCCATAGCCCGTGCTACTTGCCCCGCTCCTGTGCCAGGTAAGTTACGGGCTCACCATAGGCCGTGGAACTTGTTCCGAGTAGCTGAATGTATAACAACAACAACCTAACACCACATACCTCCTAACCCACCACACTCCACTCTGCTGGCTGCTCTCATTACCACCTCATCACCAGTTACCTGGCACAGGAGCGGGGCTGTAACTCCACTACGGGCTTACCATAGCCCGTGCTACTTGCCACTTTTGGTTCAGAGTAGCTGAATCTACACAACAATCATCCTCATCACCGCTCTACAACTCCCCATCACACACTCTCCTCTTCATCTCTATAAAGCATTGCTCAACACAAATATAATGACATGCTTTATCAAGAGTTTTATCTTACATTGTTTATATTTTGATCCATAAAGGGAGGACTATTTTGTTCTGTGAGGTAAGCAAGATGCTCAACACTGGTGGACAGCAGCACCACAGTGGTGGAGCGGGGTCTCTCTCACACACATATATATACACATGGTGCGATGGTGGCTGAGTGGAAAGCTCGCTGTATACATAGTCCTGTGGACCGGGGTTCGATCCCCGGCGCCGGCGGAGACAGATGGGCAGAGTTGGTTTCACCCTGATGCCCCTGTTACTTAGCAGTAAATATGTACCTGGGAGTTAAGATAGCTGTTACGATTTGCTTCCTGGGGTTGTGTGTGAAAAAAGAGTTAGTAACAGTTGATTGACAGTTGCGAGGCGGGGCGAAAGAGCAGAGCTCAACCCCCCGCAAGCACAACTAGGTGAATACATAATTACCACATCATGTTTGGTGTGTAAACATACACAACAAGGATTAAAATAAATAATGTTACACACCCTTCTAGACAAACATTACTCATACACTAATATGCATTAATCCCAACGCTGGTAAATCTTTCACAAAGTTTTGTTTTCGTATAGACGCCTTGTGACTCCTCTTAGTAGGCGCACAACTTTGCCTTCCATCAGCGCATATTAAGCCTTACTCTACTACTTCTCCCTGGAACACCACCCGCCAATCTTTTTACAACCACGACCCAATTTACTGTTGCGTGAACAGATGAGAACCAGGTAAGAATTGTGATGTATTAGTTACCACATTTTTTTCTTGACTCACAAACGAGAGGTCCTGGGTTAGGAACCTGGGTAGTTAGGGAGGGACGACGTCAGGACCGCTCCTTCCCTCCACACTTCCCTGTGCACCCTGCAGTACTGAGAATCTGGATGTAAAGCAACTGGTGGGTAGTGTTCTGGGGATGACATGCGAGTAACATTAAATTGGCCTAAGTAAACCTACACGCACGACTAACAACTTGAGTGCCGTTATTGTTTTTTTTTTTGGGGGGGGGGACGAGGTGAAGGAAGGTTTCAACAACAATTTCGACATCCAAAGATAATGATTTCAACAGCGCACTTAACAGCCCACAGGAAGGAGACGGGCAGGGGAGTTAGCAAGCTCTGTAACTGCCCGGGAAACTTGTCAAGACTCCTACGTACCCTCAAGGTAGGTATACCCCACCCAGTGACAAGTACACCTCATGGGGGAGGGTTGTCAATGAGTGTCCTCACACTCACCCCAGCGACCACCAGACTCACCCCAGCGCGACCACCAGACTCACCCCAGCGACCACCAGACTCACCCCAGCGACCACCAGACTCACCCCAGCGACCACCAGTTATTGATTGTGTCATGCTAGAAGCACATCTCTTCAGCTCTGGTGACATGATGCTACGGTTGCCTGCTCACGCCGATTGCCTGGTGTGTCCTGGTGATGACCACTGGCACAACCACCACACTCGTCGCCACAATGATGATCACACAATACTAGTGATCACCACACACCTCCCTCCCTGCTTCATGCATGGCCACTAAGGTAACGACCATTAGGTGAGTTACGCCATCAAATCCTTCATGTACTAGTCCAGCAGTCCGGTGTTAGATGTGGGTGGGGTGGGAGGGCGTGGGCGGCCTCTTGCCAGAGGGGGCCCGGGGTTATTTGGGGGTACTGGGGAGAGGGGGTACTTAAGAGGCTGGGGCAAGAGAATGGGGGGGTGGTGGACCTGCAGGACAGAGGACCGTGACGCAGTGGTTGTGTACCAAGGCCGGGCACATCATCTCCCTCACACCCACCTCCCTACACTCACATCATTTGTAATAAAAGGTTTAAGTGCACCTTTAAGCACCGTACCCATACACCTGATGTCTTTGTTCACCTTCCAGTAAATAGGCACTTGGAAGTTAGGCAATTATTGTGGATTATACCCTAGGGAAGGTCAGGCCTAGAGATTATACCCGAGGATCTTCATGCAATATAAGCAATATAAGACAGGCACTCAGAAGTCATGAAATCATGTGTCTACATGGGTTGTAAAGTGTGCCACTAGAGGGCCACACAGCCTAACATAGACCTGTCTTGCACCGCCATACATCACTTCTCAGAGCTTCAAGCCTATACCCAAACACCGCCTCTGCAATTACACGGCCAAATAACAATATCAAATGAAAACTTTAACCCGCCAGAGGATACAAAATACAATCATCACCTGGGAGTTTACCAGGTAAACTCTCCGCTACCTGTCTCCAACACACACGCAGCAACGGTTGGTGTCATCCTGTTGTGGTGGGCGCTGAGCCAGCCGTTAACGGTCACTACAACTTGGAAAAGGTGATAAGAGGGCCTGAGCGCCGCACGCGCGTCGCCGCCTCGCCACACCCTCCACCGTACCTCCTCCACTTTGCAATTGTACAAACAAAAAATGTTGACGATACATCCATGTGAGTCGCAGGAGTCCCTGTGAGTTAGTATTTACTATTTGTATCTGCAGAATCGAGCTATTAGCTCTTGGACCCCGCTTTTCTAACTAATCTATTCCCTGGGAGTCCTTGGGCGTTAAAGGATGTATCTGGAAGTTAGGAGGAGTCCCTTGGGAGTTAGGGGAAGCCTGCGTGTGTTAGGGAAGCCTCCGGGCGTTAGGAAAGCCTCTGGGTGTTTGAGAGATCCCCGTGAGCGTTCAGTTGTGTCCCTGGGCGTTCAGTTGTGTCCCTGGGTGCCACGGGAGGCTCCATGGTATTAGGGGCAGCCCGGGAGTGTGATGAAACACCGGTGTTTGTAGTCTTAAGACACTAATGAGAACATTTTCGGGTTTGTTTGTAAACAAATGCGGTGGCATAAAACATGGCGACGGTGGTGCCACCTGTCGATTTGTGGAGACGGCGGGGGTGTACTCCTTCCTGTGTTCACCAACAGAGTACACAAGCACTGGTGAATAAGTTAATCTGAGCCTTCCTATCTTTCCTCTACTATAATGTTAGGTGATGTAGGCTTCCCTTTCTGCGATAACCACAACCTGTGTTCCCAAACTAGCCACCAGGGAGCCGGGAGCTATATCTGCCAAACATTAACAGTAAGTTCAGTTGATGAACATTGTGGTGCACGATTCACATGGACATTGTACAAAGGCCATAATGTCCGGACGGTATTTACCTCACATACAAACAGGAAAATGAGGCATGCAACCTAATACGAGGTCTGCTGGAGACTGACGCCTGAAGAGTATCACACTCCTCTCTCTTCCCACTTTCTTCTCTTCCCTTCCTCCTCTTTCACCCACTTGATAATTAATTAGCCGCCCACCCCAACTCCACATTATCTGGTGTGTAATTACCAATGTATCCACAAAACAAACACACACACACACACACGAGACTTGCGACTCGCCCCCGGCTCCCAGACCCGTGTTTACCTCGCCTACTGTTGCTGGAAATGGGTGAAATTGAAGGTGAGAGTGTGTCATGACAGAGCAGCCGCGACAAGCCTGGGAGGGAGGCGGCGAGTGGCGCCTTGACCCGGACCTTCTGAATAACGTCCTATGACTTGCCTTAATAACTCCTACATTAGCTGTGGCTCCCTTAACGACCACAACAGACTGAGGCTGGGGAGGGGTGGGAGGCAAGTATCAAGGTAGTGAGAAAGGGTAGGAGCGAGAGGAAGGACGGGTGAGACAGGCGTTATGGAAACAGAGGAAGTGGGACAGACATAGACTAGACTCTCTGGAATATTGGGAAATAAGAGAGAAGCCTGGCAAGGAGTTGCCTGGCAGCTGCACCACAAGGTAGGTAGACCTTCGGAGGAAGGGAAAAGCGGTGTGTTGGGGATTGGGGGAGAAGGAGACACTGAGGTAAACCAGTTACACGGTGCAGGGCAGACAGGCATGGGGCGGGTGAAGGCCGCAGACACCAGTGAGGCTGACTCATGCTCCCTCACACCAAACTGCCGAGGAAGTCCCGAGTGTGAGGAACCCTCCACCCTAACATGCTGCCCATCCTAAATGCGCCCTCATACTTATTCAACTCCACACTCCAACACTGTCCCCACCCCAGCCTCACACTCCCATACTCCCAGCATGGGAGGCGTTCAGTTGTGTCCCTCACTCCCAGGCGAGCCTCACACTGTTTCACACCAGCCCTATACCCCCCCCCCCCACCTGCCACACGGGGCACACACTTCCACGCTAATAAGGAGACTAGGTCAACAACCCTCAAACTACCACACACCGCCATACTCTTATATTTGCACCTCAGAGTAAAAGTACCATGAAGCATTACAGGCGGCCAGGGAGGCTATCTGTGGTGCCTGGGTATTATACGGCCCCACCGGTATTATGCCCCCCTAGTGGCAACACCACCCGTGTGACGGGAACAACAAGTGTGACGGGAACAACAAGTGTGACGGGAACAACAAGTGTGACGGAAACAACAAGTGTGACGGGAACAACAAGTGTGACGGGAACAACAAGTGTGACGGGAACAACAAGTGTGACGGGAACAACAAGTGTGACGGGAACAACAAGTGTGACGGAAACAACAAGTGTGACGGAAACAACAAGTGTGACGGGAACAACAAGTGTGACGGGAACAACAAGTGTGACGGGAACAACAAGTGTGACGGGAACAACAAGTGTGACGGGAACAACAAGTGTGACGGAAACAACAAGTGTGACGGGAACAACAAGTGTGAGGGGAACAACAAGTGTGACGGGAACAACAAGTGTGAGGGGAACAACAAGTGTGACGGGAAACAACCCAGGGACGAGTGTTCCACCTCATCATAACCTACCATAGGAGGCGGCTGGACAAGTGTTCATTATATAGATATCGATTACTTGGCGGCGGGCCTGAGGTTAGGTGGGGTGGTGGGGGGAGGGGGGTGAGAGTAGGGTAAGGGGAGGGGTGATGGAAGAGTAGACTGGAGGGAGGGAGAGGAGGCGGGTTGATGCTGGTGATGTCAGTGAGGTGTCGGGGTGGTGACCATGGCGGCCGAGGGACACACGCACACCACCACCACCAACACGACCCGAATCTGATTAGATTGGTTTAATTCTCTGGCGTCACAACAGAGGGGAAGAGGAGGAATTAGGGTGGGTGAGGTAGAGAGGGGTTGGGAAGATGGCAGAGAGACAGGGCAGAGGGAAAAGACCAGGTCGAGGATCATTAACAACTCGCAGCTAAGCGGTTATGTCCATGTGCAACTATAAAGGTATATCCCGACAACTGTACCAGAGTGGACCTACGGGGTTCTAGGTAGGGGCAACATAACATGCTATTTACACTGATCTCGACTACGTTTTCCATATTATACTGAAAGTAATGCTTATGTTTGCGAGGTTCAAGTTAGCATAGGTAGTGTTATAGTGTAGGCCGCCAGTGCTTGGATGAGAATGAACAATATGAAAAGTGTGGTCATCTCTCATAGTATTCAAGAGACCTTCTACCCTTGCCACTGCCGGTCACTTTGTATGTGTTGGTGGTAGTCCTGCAGTCACTTCTCAAGTTACTCGGGTCTAATGATAGGAACAACTAATGAGAGGAACACCTTAATTTTCTGGGTTAGATATTTGCAAGACTTGTGAAATAAGATACAGCCTATACTACAGAGCTTTCTGCACTCTACTTCCAGCCTCTCCCTCCACCCTCACTTTCTTATTCCAGAAATATAAAGTATTGTGTTTAAATATCCATGGTGACAGTTTAGTCAGATGTTGTTGCTTTTGTCTCAGTTACTCATCTTTCGTCTACTTGAACCTCTCTATATTCGCTACGGTTTTGTAGCTTCAGGAAGTTTGTAAACATCCTGAAGCGTCTCATTCAAAGCTTTACACACTTGTTGAGTCACACTTCGGCCAGGTGCTGTAAATGGCAAGTTTACTCAGAAGAGAAGCTTGTGTATGTGATGCTTCTGCTGTTAGCATAACCTTGGGGTGGTGAGGTAGGTGAGCTACGGGTAGGATGTGTTCCCAACTTGGACACCTGCAGTGGTGGAGGCACCTGGATCTGCTCGTATTCTGGACCCAAATGCTTCCACCTGATCATTATCTGGGAGCCTCTCGGACGTAGGTTCGAACCCTCATCACGGCCCTTGTGGATTTGTTGTTCATTGATGCATCACGCTAGTGTGATTTCTGTATGTTAGTGTGGTGTTTTCGTGTGAGGGGGGGGGAGGGCGTCAGAGGGTGCTGGGCGTACTGGGACTAGACCAATATCTGTGTCAGGTCAGAATACTGGTGTCAGGTGTCATAAGGGCGGATCTTTGGTGTCGACTCTACATTGACCTTCCCTCCCCCCCCCATGAACATCGACCCCATCCCCCCAGTGACAACCCCCCTTCCTCGGAAAGCCTTCATCCTACACCCATTCTTGTGCACTACACACTACTACCACAACATCTCGGGGTTGTGTCCACACGGCACTTCAAACCACCATTGATCGACAGTTTAAATTAGCCTTTACATGACGGCTCTTGAGTGTGAATGAACAGTGCAAAACATGGTGTTTGTTTACGAACCAGAGGGAGAGGTGGAGGGGGTGGGGGAGATAAGAGCTGTAGTAGCTGGCAAGATAGTGAGCACCGTGCACCACTGTATGATAACTTACAACACTGCCAAGGTTCGATTAGGGGGAAACCACGAAGTAGTGGTAGTTGTAGTGGTGGTAGTTGTAGTAGTGGTAGTTGTAGTGGTGGTAGTTGTAGTGGTGGTAGTTGTAGTGGTGGTAGTTGTAGAAGGTGGGTATGGAGCTGGCTAGGATTCTCCCGTCCTCCCTACAGATACCGTCCCTCTTCCCTCTCCTATCTCTGTTTACTCCCCTGGCCTTGGCCACGGGTTCCCTCCAGCGCGCTACCATGCAGCTCTACTCTGCATGTCCAGCCTTGCCGTTGTAAAAGCAACTTGACTAAACCTGTCAAAGGCGTAAATAAGCAATTCAAAGAATATTAAATAGATCATAGGCCTAATTTTTTACATATATGCGCAGACGTGGAGTCACAATAACGTGGCTGAAATATGTTGACCAAACCACACACTAGAAAGTGAAGGGACGACGACGTTTCGGTCCGTCCTGGACCATTCTCAAGTCGCTTCTGATGTTAGTGTTGGACAGTGCTCCACAGCCTGGCGTCAGTAGCTATTACATATATGTATTAAAGTAGGCCTCAGAAATATTAAGTTTGGTCGATGTCATCTTTTCACGGACCTTCTACAAAATCAGCATTACAAAGCGAGAGACTTTTTGTTTTGTTTTTGTGGAAGAATTCTACATGCGTATATGACATAGTGAGTGGGTGAAGAAACTGTGGCTTGTGGACGCCAGGCTGTGGACGCCAAGCTGTGGACGCCTGGCTGTGATGCACCGCCCAAGACTAACATCTCGGCTACCTCCTCCACTATTACAACCTCTCTCAACTGCTCCCCAACTGCATTCTCTTCTATCCTCCCATTTGATTTTGAATAATATTTCTATATCTTTGCCAAGAACAAAAGACACATAGCTGTAATGATAAATAGTAACTGGGATTGTTGCAAGGGACATGCACAGCTCCCTGTGGTGCATAGGATACAGCGTTCACCCAGCCATATCAACTGGGGTTCGATTCATGGATAGGAGGGAAAATTGGGTACTGATCCTTAACTATTCACCCAT
>WNGS01005641.1:6792507-6812467 GCA_020271785.1 Procambarus virginalis
AATCCCATAGTAAATAAAACAAATGACTGTTGCTGCTGGGAAACTAACCGAACTGTGATGGACTTGACCACCACCAGGTGGCAACCTAGGCCACCTAATGTCCCAGTTGACATACCCTCTACTCGGGAGCTGCCTGTCATAAACCCCCATCCCAATGGGAAAAGAAGGGAATGGGAAGCTACTGGTGCCCACCAAAAAAAGTCAATTCATAATATTCAATGCTTGATTTCTGGGATGCCACACTTACTACCGAGAGCTAATAAGAAAATAAGTTAGTCGAATGATGACAGGCAGCCTGAGCTTACTCTTGGGAGAAGAATGAAGATGTGAGGGGCAAACCAAACACCCCCAGCATGCAAGTGCCAAGTAACATTCAAGAGGCCAATAACCCTGCTGGAACATCATAGTACCAAACCCAGATATGATCCATGGGCATAGTGGCAATAAATAAATAAGCCACAGACAGAGCAGTAAACTCATGCATATCTTGAGAGCAGGAATACATAGGCCACTGAATCACACCATGTAAAAATGATGTATAAAGGCAAGTGTTTGAACAAGGGGAGAGAGAGAAACAGAAAAGGCTAACAAAATATACCCACCACAGTGTGAGTAGTGCACACAAAAATATACCGCACTGTAGCCACAGGACAGAGGGTTGACGTATCCCCAGCCCAACAAGCTAAGAATGAAGAAGGTTGTAGATGAAGAACAAATCCCCAAACAAAAGAATAAAACCCTCTCCTCCAGCAAAGAGAAAGAAGCACCCCAACTCGATATTTGGAAATATAAGCCACAAGAAAAGTAGCGTTAACTATCAAATCATGTGTCAAATTCTGTATCTTGCCACGGTATCTGTGCATAAAAAAAATCATAACCACTATATCATAAAAAATTAAAAAATTGTCTAATCATATTATATAGTATCCAGGAAGCATAAATATCACAAAATAATTGTCTATATGCTGTGGATTAGCTTGTAGTAGCTGGTTAGTGAGATAGCTTACTGCAGCAGCAGCTGTGTTGAGTAACAGGGTGAGGTACAGCACAGGAATTTCTTTCCTTTTTTTTATCGTATTTTATTTATTTACTTTTTCCATGATATATATATACAGCCATGTGCTTTCCAAACCCCTTGGGACTGAGACCGAACTGATAACCTGTCATGTTCGGATAAGTGGTTCATCATCCTGAAAAGCTAATGAGGGGGAAATTAACAATTTTGTTGGAGAAATTTGACAGTATTTGTTTGTTCTCACCCATATGAGAAGTTCTGATCTGCTGTTAACTTGAAAATTGTAGTTGACAGAGTAATGTTATTTAAACAGAAAAGGTGGTGGTGGATGATGATAGTGTTGGGTTGACTGAAGTGGAGATTAATGGTGATGAGGTAACCTCAGCAGACTGCCTTTCACCATGTACTCTAATGTACCTAATGCCATGGCAGAGTTGAAAGCTTCTGAGCCATTCATCAATGTATGAACACTGATCAAGTGCTGCTGTGTACAATCACTGGGCAAACTTGTTCCATCTTTATTGCACATTTTTATTCAGAAATAATTGCTCCACCAGTTATTCAAACTTCTTAGTTCAAACAAACCCAAATTGGGAATCAGGCATTTTCAGAAAAAGGTGTTTGTAAAGCATGTGGCTGTCTGTATTCAGTTTTCACTAGTGGTTTTAATGTTTCACATAATGCAAAACATGTGTATGTACAAATATAAGCACATCACTATACGCACGCACTTGCAAAGCTACCGAGAGCCCCACCATAAGAGGCAGTTTCATTACATTCAATGCTTGATATTATACATTTTTTAAACCTGTATAGTACAGTACAGTATATATATATATATAATGACTATAAGTAGTAAGTGGATACCTGTTTTTATCCTGAACAACAGAGGTAATATTTCTACAGAACCAATCACAGAAGATATATTCTTTTCAAGTCAGAGCAAAACAAGTCAACACACTAAAATTATTTTAGAAGTTGACACTATTTTAATAATATTTTAATACAGTACTGTAAATGGGCAACAAGTTCACACTTAAGAGGCAATACCATTGTATAAATTGCTGCAGTGTATAAAGTCCTGACATTAAAGCTTAAGTAAAACTATTGAATTTTACTTACTTATGGGTACTGCCAAGTCATGAAAGTAACATGGAAGCTGGAACTTGGTAAAAAGCAGCAAGGATTATGCAAATCAAATCTCAGTACTCACTCTCTGCTGATCGACTCTAGGGATTTCCGACGGAGCTCCTCCACTGTTATACCATTGGCTGCCTCCCACGCTTTTCTTTCATGTTCAAACCGTTCTCGTTCTTCTTCCAATTCCGATAAGTCAGCTTCTAGTTTTTTGCGCATGGACTCATTGCGTTTTTGTAGCTGTAGATTAATTAGAAATACACAGTAAAGTTAACTAAATATGGATACTATTTCCCCCCCCCCCCACACACAGGTTGGGAGGACCATGAAAAATCTTTTATATTAAAGAAGGTAAATACTTCAGCATCATCATTATCCCCTTTTCCACTCAGAGATAGAGAGGCAACAGGCTGTAAGAAATAGGAAAGCACTAGGAACAGGAGGCACAAGATACTCTGACACTTATCCACTTGCCAAATCTTCCACATAACATACTGTAGAACCAGCAACATCAAACTCCAGCAAAATATTACAGCACCACCCTACCATTTAATAGGACTTCCTGTAATTGTAATCTGCTTTCCATGAGTGATCATTAAAAAAAGAAGTTGTTCAACATTGATGGGACCTTAATTAATAAACTGACTCAACCTAACTTATTACTTTTTTCTGTACTGATCATATTTGATCCCCGCTTCATCTCTCACTCACTCGCCAATACGTCTGATCAATGTACTTGCCTCCCTCTCTCACTTACTTCTACCTTCACATTTAGTGAGACAAACTTTTCACCACTGTTGTCATCAATTTAACTAATACAGCCAAACCATTTCAATACTCTCATGATTTATCAACTAATGTTCTACATTTTTCCATGACGTTCATTCCTTTCTCTCCTCTTAACATAAATGCATCTCCAATTGTCTGTTTCTGCCAGTAAAAGTATGAGCAAGTCCTAAAAATTTCTGTGCCTTCGTCTGCTGAACAACTGATTTTAATTCTCTTAATTATCCTGTCTCTTTCTCCTTAATTATCTTCCTTATCCTGCCTCTTTCTCCTTGATTCTCTTCCTTATCATATCTCTTTCTCCTTAATTATCTTCCTTATCCTGTCTTTCTCCTTAATTCTCTTCCTTATCCTGTCTCTTTCTACTTAATTCTCTTCCTTATCCTGTCTCTTTCTCCTTAATTATCTTCCTTATCCTGTCTTTCTCCTTAATTCTTTTCCTTATCCTGTCTTTCTCCTTAATTCTCTTCCTTATCCTTTCTCCTTAATTCTCTTCCTTATCCTGTCTCTTTCTCCTTAATTATCTTCCTTATCCTGCCTCCTTCTCCTTAATTCTCTTCCTTATCCTTTCTCCTTAATTCTCTTCCTTATCCTGTCTCTTTCTCCTTAATTATCTTCCTTATCCTGCCTCCTTCTCCTCGATTCTCTTCCTTATCATATCTCTTTCTCCTTAATTCTCTTCCTTATCCTGTCTTTCTCCTTAATTCTCTTCCTTATCCTGTCTCTTTCTACTTAATTCTCTTCCTTATCCTTTCTCTTTCTCCTTGATTCCCTTCCTTATTCTGTCTCTTTTCCCCTTTCTCTTTCTCTCCCTTATCCTGTCTCTTTCTACTTAATTCTCTTCCTTATCCTTTCTCTTTCTCCTTGATTCCCTTCCTTATTCTGTCTCTTTCTCCTTAATTCTCTCCCTTATCCTGTCTCTTTCTACTTAATTCTCTTCCTTATTGTCTCTCTTTCTCCTTGATTCCTTTCTTGGTCTTTTTATTGAAAATACTTGCAAGGAGGCATATGCATATTTGGTAACATTATATGCAAATGACCAATGATTCAATTCAATTTTTTAATTGTGTAAAGCATACTTGTAAAATTATCCTTAATAAAGGTTCTCTCTATATACACATATGGACTGGGTTTTGTCTTCATCTTTAACAGGAGAGTAATGATATACACACAGTGTTGTTGATGCCTATCGTGCACACACACACCCCTTCATTGCGCCTTTAGCCAATTTCCCTTATATTTTATGTAAGTTCCTTCTCACCTCCCCTCACTGATTTCAACACAGTCTGTTCTAAACCACATTCTGCCCACATGCCATCACTACCTTACAACTTGACATTATTTAGTAAAGAGAATTAACTATGTGTCTTATATGTCTCTCAAAAATATAACACTTACATCTGCTTCCAATTCTGTAAGTTTGCTCATCTTTTCTTTGACTTTCATTTCAAAGACTTGCTCCATCTCGGTCTCCATCTTCTTCATGCGGTTTGTATGTTCCTTCTTTTCTTCTTCCATTTGAGCAAGTGGATTCCTAAAAAAATAGCAAAGGTTGGCAAATTAGGGTGAAATCATCTATTTGAACAATAAAAATTAGTAAACTAGATCAATATTGACAGCATCACAGTGTACAGGTTTCAGATAACCAGGAAGTGAGTGCATGCTGTTCCCATTACTCAGCAGCAGTCACACAAGTGTACTACTTTATCTGTAATACAGCTTGAGGCATGCAGCTTGATGCACCAGCACGCACTTCCTTTTTCATCCATACAATATAAATATTTTAGATGAAAAGTACTTTTATATAAGACAATACTGTCAACACATTGAGCTTTATCAAGGGTATTAAGACAGATTTTACCACTGTCATTAAGAATCACATTGAAACTACTTCAAAAACAAGAGGAAAACATGCCATTTCAGTCTACTGTATTATCTTTTGCAAAAATGTGTTAACCTTAAGAATGCTATAATAGTTGAAGCTCTTCATTCTTTAGCAGAATTAAATTAAAAGTACAAGCAGCAGAACATAAAACCTGATCTACAAACTACAAGTTATGCATTATATCTATCGCCAAGATGACAACAAGAGAAATGATCCCTGTACAAAGTATTGTAAGTTTTTTCCAGGTGTTCTGCTTCTGTAGTAGAGAAAATAATGCTTAATTGAGGAACACACAAATGCTACCACACTTTAACATTGTGTGCCAGTATGAGAAGTGGCAATGTTGCCAGTAGTGGTAGACTTCCATATCGTTATATGATGTTCAATGTAGTCAATGAAGACTGTCTTCTATATTACTGAGTACTGTATAATGGCTAATTATCAAATGATCCATAAGATCACTACCAGGTGGCAGCACTGACACCATAATCTGACTTCCCCACAGTGAACTATGGCTGCCCTCAACTGCTGCTAGGATGGACAGGTGGAAACCAGAACTAAAGTAGAATCTTATTCTTCAGAATACTATGATTTATTTGTGCAGTGTGCTCATGGAACATTAGTTAATGCTTCCCGAGTGTGTGTGTAGACGGAGCAACCATCAAGCTCACGAGGCCTAGTTCTTCCTGGTTCCTGTGTGCACTACAAGGACTCTCCCCATTTTCTACTCAAAAGATTTATTTATGTTTGTAAATTCTTGCATGTAAGTTTCAAAATATTATTTCAAAATATTGTGTATTAACCTACACATGCTTTGTCAATTATTTCTGGATTTAGTATACACGTGCACATCTTGCTGTATGTTCATCTTAATACGAACATATTAGAGAAGAAAGCAGAAATATGAGGCAGCGTATAGAGTTTGCAGCCATTCAACACTTAAAACACCATCAAACACAATGAAGGAATATTCAACATTAGTACTACTCTTTTACCCCATTACTACTCTTCTTAAATTAATACTTCATAAATATCAATTATGTCAGTCCCTCATATCCCTTGCTTTTGCCTCACTCGACTCACTCCTACCCCATATTGGCCTTTTATAAGTACCAGTCCTGGGTATCTCTCCATTTTTATAAAGCACTAAGGCTAATCAATTAAAAATAAAGTTTGCTTTCATACTGATGTTTTTTTGTATTGTTGTGAGTATGATGATATAATTTAAGAATATTAATATCAAGTGCTGTTATAGCTACAGTATTTGTAAAATACCTGAAACAAGCACTTATAGTACACACAAAAATAAACTTACTTGTTTGAGAGCTTAATTTTTCCGTCTGCTCCACCCCCGCCCGCTAGCTTGCGACACCGGTAGTTTTCATAGTGAACATTATTGGTCACATCCTTCAGGTCCTGCATATGTGTGCGAATCATCATGTTGCGGAGAGGGATGAAGTCACAGTGCTCTATGTTTTCAACTGCAAAATTATCAAAATTTACTAAATGTTCTGATTACAACTAATTAATTATCTCTGGTCACTCTACCTGGCAAATCTCACAGTACCGGTGGTGTAGGTGGGGTGACCAGATCAAGTGGGTGTATTGGGGTGTGTGGGTGTAAATGGTTAGTGAGTTGTAGTTAGGGTGTTGGGTGTGTGAGCCTGGGGTGTGGGTAGGTTTGACGTAGAGTTTTGAGTGGGTGTGTTGGTGAGGATTCAGTTTATGATCGTACGGTGGATGTGTGCATCCTTGCAGACCTGCCTCTTGGTTTCTAACTAAAAATTGGTCCTTTATTATTGTCTTATAATATGGTTGTGTAGTAACTTTGGCTGCTCTCTGGCTTTGGTCACATTGTCATTTTTATACTGCCTCTCTGCTTCTCTCCAGACGCTAGTCTTCTCATCTCTGGCCCTTCTTAGTGCCCTCTTGTTTGTCTTTTAAAATTAATGACAGTTGTAAAACAAATGTCAGAAAATAAAGACACACACAAAAGGTCAGCAATGACATGAAACGAAGAATGCTATGAAGAGACCAGGAGAATGGGAAGAGCAAATATTGATGAATTTCCTTGTCAAAATTAAGGAGAGGACTAGACAGGTCGACACCATACCTAGATTCAGGGGCTCCATTAGCAGTTATCTATAAAGCAATCATATTAGGCATTAGTCTCCATTACTTTAACAACAAGTAGAGAAGGAGAGCGACATACAAAAAAGGACACCTTGTGTAAAATACAAGAGTGCTTAATGCTGAGGAAATCACAAGCGGATAAGTTAACAACAGATCACATTATGCAGTCAATACAATGGTGAAGTAAGCACACATCTTAAACATAAACTTTCATTAAATACTGAAACAATCTAAATGATTCACTTATATTTTTATTTTATTATTTTCTTATGCCACAGAGACATAACAATATAGTGTCATATAATAGTTGAGCCCACTTGAGCACACTCACCTTCCACTATTCCCCAGGGGTACTTGCGACCCCGAACTTTTTTCCCTTCAACTTCCACCGTAGTATTGGAACCAACAACTGCAAAAGGTACTCTCTGCTTCAACTTACTCCCAGTAGCATCTCCTTCATCTTCTGGGAACTCGTATATCTTTATCTTATGCTGAGCTATTTCATTAAGTACCTGAAGAATAAATAGTGTGCTGTAGTCATACATGTTATACACTGTAGTATAATTATATATGTTATACATTGTGTAGTGCTGTCATACGTGTTATACATTGTGTAGTGCTGTCATACATAGAGGAGAGGTAAGATCAATCTCTCATTGGGGTCGTGTCTTCATCCCGTGTTTAGTAGAATCTGTTTGTCTATCCCTAAAACCTTAATCACTGCTGCTAGAATAACATCATCTGGGTAGCATCTGCCCTTAAACAGCATCCACAGCTTTTCAAGGGGCTCCTGTAGGTCCTGCTCCTTGCTAATGATTCTTTTTAGCCATATGCCCAGTGAGTACGGAAGCGACTTTTTTCAGGAAGAGAGGGTGACTTGGGGAGTAGAGTAGACACGAATGTAAACTCGTAGATTTGTAATAGGCTGTTGTCAGCAGTCTTATCCTGTTCGTCTATGTATACTCTTGTATCTAGGAAGGGAATTGTTTGGTCATGTACTTCAGCATAAATTTTAAGTTTCCATGGACTGTGTTTGCCCAGTCAAAGAAGTCAGTTAATTGCTGTCATTCTCCTGCCATAACACCAAAAATATCGTCAATATATCTCGGATATATAGGGAGGTCCTGTTGATTTTTGTCACTTCTAGCTGTTTCAAAGACAGTGTGCATAAATATCTCTGCTATTGCCACACTGCTTGAGGCTCCAATTGCCGTCCCTTTGATTTTTCTGTACAGTAAATCTGTCCATCAAACGCCAGGATCATGTCTCGCATGATATGTTGGATGGCTTCCTCTTCCCGCTAAATTGAATATTTGGGTTATCTGTCCAAAATCAGAATGGGATAATTTTCTGCAAAATTTCACCATATCCGAACAGAAATTTGGATAACTGAAGTTACGAAAATTGGGTAATGAAAATTTTCCAGAACTACACATTTCAAGATCTACAGTACAGTATCATACGAAAAGATGAACTACAACAAGGTAAGCTACAGTTTCTCTTTTAAATTATATTTTTTATTTAGTGTGTGGAAATAAGAATTGTAGCAGTTGTGATACAAAAAATTACAAATATGGTCATTTTTTTTTTAACTTCATTGTAAGAATTCTGTTTAGCCGAATGTCTGGCTTATTGGCAGGGGGTCTTTCCTATATAATACAGACAAGTGAGTTTAGACAGTATTTAAGGTACTTAAATTTTCATTTCCCAGGATAATGATGCCAATTCTATGTAATTCTCTTATGAAAAAAATAGGGCGAATTGATCAGCATCTTTTCAAGTATTATTAACCTCCTTTCTAAACACTGCTTCCAATTTTCTTTTGGACTGTTGCCTACCTATCTTATGAAAATACAAAACCAGGTACTAATGATAAAGTTAGTACACCCTTTGTAAAACAGGTACACCCTTCGTAAAACAGGTAAACAACACCATAACTCACTTGTTTCTTCAAGTGTTGACACTCGTCAGGTGTGAGAGTGTCGGCTTTGGATATAACTGGAATAATGTTCACTTTGTCGTGGAGGCGTCTCATAAACTCAACATCGAGGGGTTTCAAGCCATGGCCCGATGGAGCAATGAAATACAGGCAACAGTGTACCTGCAGAAAAAACAACAAATATCAAAACAGTCTTTTAACAATGTATCACACAAAAAAATTAGTACAACAAATATATCCCTACCATAGATAAATTACTATGAAGTAACCAACCAACCAACCAGCCGGCTGGCCCGCCCGCCAGCCAACCCATATATTTTCACTCGTTCTATTTTCTCTCATTTTAAAGAGCCTATCATCAACAATGTTATTTATTTCCCTCAGAATTTTGCATATAGTGACTATGTTCCATCTATTCCTGCACTTCCAGCAAATACAAATAAGTAAAATAAATTTCATAAGTGTAGTGTAAGTAATTTCATCCTATGCAATTATGGATTTTTGTTTAAACTTTAAAACAACTGGGCTTTGATGAAAATTAACAGAGCTTAGAGCATGGTTGAAGACACACATTCCAAAAATAAATGGTGTACAGTACCTCTATAACCATTCCTCCTAAAAAATTAAACATAACTGCACCTATTGCTAAACTTCCTTCCTCATCCCAAGAAAGTGGAAAGTGTGGCAATGATAATATATGACTGTATGCAAAACCTTCTTGGGTGTCACGTGTTACTGTCATTATTCCCAGCATCAGAGTATGTTCCTGCAATTTTTAAAATGGTTTTCAAATTTTAAAATGGATTTCTGCCTCCAGGAAGTTACACAGAATATGAAAATGGAATCATCTATACACCGATATATAAAAATGTTATCCAGATATTAGACGAACATTGCCAATTTGTTTGAAACAAAAAGGTGAAAACTACAGTGTAAAGCATTCCTTTGGAGATACCTTAAGTTATTTAATGTAATCAAATTGATATAAATAAGAGGTAAGGAGTTAGGATGCAGGATATATGTGATGACAAATATAGAAGCATCTTTGGCCAATAAAGCCAGCCATCACTTACCCTGCTGTCACTGATCTGTGTTCTGTTCACTCTTGATTCACAGTTAAGATATTCTTCATATTTGGTCTCCACATAGTCTGTTACCGGCTGCCAACTGAAAAATGTCACCAATTTTACAGAAGATTCTTAATTAAATTCTTCCCATATCTGTAGAAGCAAATAGCAGCAGGCCTATATTTCTGAGCCATACCACCTGGTTACTTCCTTAAGCAATGTTCTGCTCTTAAAGAGGACAGGGCAAGACAATTACTTTCAAGGCACTGCGGCCTTTAGAAATGTCTTCACTGAGTCATAATGGGAAAAGGGACAAAAAACTTGTTTAGTCTGAAATGACCTCCAGAAAGATCATTCATAACACAGAATAATAAACCTTAAAGACTGCACAGTATCATTTTACTAATTTAGTCAGGCTTTTCCCCTGGCCAACACATCTAGCTAGTCAGAAACATCAGTTGAGGGAATAATGTGAGCACTAAGAGAGGGTTACCTCATTGTTTACATGTAACTGCAATCATACACCGACTGGCATCATCCGAGTTATTTTATGAAGCAAGAGCCAGGTGGGTCAACAATCAAACAGTAATGATATTTAGCAGTCTCTTTAAGGCCGAGTATTACTTGGAGAGGGTTTCCAGTGTACACGGATGAAGCTTCTGCAGGTTATTCCAGAGTTTTTAGCTTTTTTTCCTCCAGTATTTATTTTTACTCACTATGATTGGCTGGAGACAACTGAAAAGATCCCTGTTGCTAAGGAAAAGACTGTTTATCTGACTTGGCAGGGCATTACTTAAAGAACATCCAAGTGGCCCACTAAAAAGGAGATTTGTCATTTATACTCAAACCATCATTCCCCAGGGCCTATAATTTTAAATTAAGACTAACCAAGGCATGACAGATGTTGGGTAAATAGAAAGTCTAAATTACTATAAAGAGTATTTCATTACTCATAGAAAAATTATCACATGGGCAATATAAAAAAAGTAAGTGGTTAACTTACCAGTCACTATTGTCAACAGCATCTCCGAACCCCGGCGTGTCCACCACCGTCAACATCAGATTAACCCCATTTTCCTTTAGCAGGACTTTGGTTGTCTCTACCTGGTTATGACACAGTGTAGGTTAATGTAAGGTCCATACAAAAACTAATACAAAAATTAGCCAATATAAAAAATATTGTACATCTTTTTACAAATAAAATTTTCATTCAATATATATATATAATGAAGTTAAATTTGTGTTTCTTTAAGCATGCTCAACTCTCATAAGTTTGATTTACCAATTCAAATAGTGGCATCAATCATTTGCCATAGGACCCATAAGGATGGGAAGTAAGGCACAGTTGCCTGAGAGATGGGGGGGGGGGGGTAAGGCGTTACCTGTACGGTTTTCTTGACGCGGTGTGAGGGTCCCGGGTGGTCGTTGGAGTAAATATCCGAGAGGAACATGGAGTTGATGAGCGTGCTCTTCCCTAACCCACTCTCACCTGCAGCAATGCAAAACTTATTAGTTACCTCACCATCATTATCACTACCACTATTATCATCACTATTACTATCAATGTCACTATCATTATTACCACTATCATCATTACCAACACCATCAGTCACCACTATCCCCATCATCACTATCATTATCACCACTCTCCTTATGCAGGCGATGAGTCACAATAACGTGGCTGAAGTATGTATTCCACATTCAGCATATGCCAAGGTCAGCATTCCACTGGTGGCATAGTTCAGAACTATACAAACTGAAACCATGTTAAATAACGGTACTTTCCACCTGGCATCAAAATGACCAAATACACTTATTGCAACATTTACCTTAACTTCCAGATGTCTGGTACCATAATAGAATTGAAAATAGATGAACACTGTAGATTAAGGATGTAAACAGACCTACTTGCTGCCCAGGACAACATGCTAACATCACTGAAATATGACAAGGGTTCAGCACAGCCTGCATGACACTGCTACTGGAGTATGCAGCACCGACGTGGCAGCACCTCTACCACATACACGCATTACATTGAAGACACAAGTTGACAACTAAACTAATACCAGAATTGAGCAGGCTAAGCTATGAATGGCTCAGGGAACTCAATTTCTCATCCTAGAGAAAAAGAAATTCAAGGGATATGATCACAACATGACAAATACTGAGGCAATTAAAATGATGGACAAGGATATCCTATTATAAATGAGAGGAGATAGAACAAAAGATCATAGGTGGACGTTGAATAAGCAACAGTCGTAAAAATGAAGTAAATTCTCTCTTTCGTTTTCTTGTATACCTTTAGCAACAACAAATGTGAACATGAACGTGAAAGTGAAACAGGCAAAACACTCGCCAGGTAAAACAGGTGATGAGGCCAGGCACAGAAACAAGCCTCACTCCCTCTATGTTGTCACTCACAGGTGAGCACCAAAAGTGGCAACAACAAGCAAAAAGCATCATCAGCCACAAAAAGAAGAGCAACAGCACCTGAAGTTGCAATAAGGATAGGAAGAGCAGCATAAGACAGCCGTATAAGCAGTAACATGAGCAGTTGGGGTGAGTAACAGTAGCAGTAAAGAGTGGCCTGGAACAGGACCCCCCCCCCCATCTCACAATCACACCCATATTACCTTCTTTATTTTTCGTGCAATCTGGAATTAGTCAAGCACTGTGACATACATGTGGAGGGGTTCCTGGGGAGGAGGGGAAGGGGAAGAAGGGGAGGCTGAGGGGAAGGAGAAGAGGGGGAGGCTGAGGGGCAGGAGAGGTGAAGGAGGGTATTATGAGAGCACACACAAATGTGAGAACATGGTATGGATAGCCAGGAAGTTGTAGATTTACCTGAAGTTAGCTTCCAGAGTTCTCCTGTAGTCTGGCCAAAGCTCAGCCAGTTCTCCGGAGTTATCACAACGTGACAAAAAATTATCAGATATATACTAAATTGCAGGGTGGAGCTATATCTCCTGATTTAAGTGATTTTGGTATTGCGACCGTATCGTAGCTTTTTCTTCATTTTACACTGAACACTTGTGCTGCGATTCTTTGTAAATATGGAGTTCCAGGAGTTTGACCCCCAAGGCTGAGTACATGGGTATGTTGTCAATTTCTCCTTCAAAGTTTACTGTGCTTGTTAATATCAGTGCCATTGTCAGTGTCTTGGATATCGCTTATAAAGAAGCTGATCGGATCTTCAACTTCCATGTTGTTTACTGGGTGCTATATACAGGCTTATTGCCTCATACTGTTCTTTTAGGATCTCACATATTTCTTTGTAGAGAAGCTCCTAGAAGCCACTCCAGGTATACTCCAGATATATCTACTTATCCAGCAACTGACTACAATACGTATCCATGTTATTGTAGTGAAAGACAGGAGGCAACTGTGTGCGAGTAACTGGCGAGAGAATGACTATAGTAGTGGAGTACGTGGACCGTGGACGACCACCTGCCACACCTGCACTCCCAACACAAGTGTTCAAAACCATTACAGACAAGGAACAATCACACTACTCAAGTATAGTACTAGTTTTAGTCTATCATCAGGACATTTAAAGGCAAGAAGAAGTAGAAGGGAAGTGGTGAAGGGGGAGGGGGGAATGTAGCTGTGAGAAGGTGCTGGTGATTGGTCAGTGAGAGGTGAGCAGCGCCGCCTGAAGGGGCACCCTATACCCGGGTGGAGACGACCACCTCACTGCCATCTGAGTCATCACTCACACTTGTCATCCACACACCACAAAAAACTAAGTATGTAAATGAGACCCGTGTTGCATGTACCGCTGAGGAGATCACAGCTGGGGCCGACACCTCCCCCGCTCCGCTTGACCCCATTACTCTAACCAATACTGTCCCAGTCACACACCCAATACCATCACCTTCACACATGGTTAGGTTACCCATGGTTAGGTTAAGGTTAGGTTAAGGTTAGGTTAGGTTAGGTTAGGTTAGGTTAGGTTAAGGTTAGGTTAGGTCAAGGTTTGACTAGGTTAAGTTACGTTAGGTTAAGGTTTGGTTAGGCTAGGTTAAGATTTGGTTAGTTTAGATTAGATTAGGTTAGGTAAGGTTAAGGTTAGGTAAGGTTAAGGTTTAGGTTAGGTTAAGGTTTGGTTTGTTTGGTTTGGTTTGGTTAGGCTAGGTTAAGGTTTGGTTAGGTTAAGTTATAGTTTGATTAGGTTAAAGTTTGGTTAGGTTTGGTTTCATTACGTTTAGTTATGTTGACATGGTTTATTATTAACAATAACGTGAAATATAGAATTTGAAAACTATTTGAGTGTACCCGAGAATTTTGTTTACAAATTTTTCAGACCATTTCAAAGAGAATGTGTTCAACTTATAATTTTTATATTTTAAACCAACAATTTATAAGACAATAAAGTTATAACTTGAGAATATTATTTGCTGATGACAAGGTTCACTTGCTAGTTTACATGTAAACTATTAATAAAACTGCAACATGCTTTCACACAATCACAAATGTCTAAATAACTATCCAGGTGGTTTTGACGTGGGGTTTGTCTTGTGGTAATGGGTTTGTTCTAAGTACAGACAGCATAGGAAGGTGCACTACCCAACAGGAGGGGTGGAGGGAGGTGCACTACCCAACAGGAGGAGTGGAGGGAGGTGCACTACCCAACAGGAGGGAGGTGCACTACCCAACAGGAGGAGTGTAGGGAGGTGCACTACCCAACAGGAGGAGTGTAGGGAGGTGCACTACCCAATACAAAAGATGGATGGAGCAAGCAATGGGGCATGCCAAAGAGCAGAGAGATGGGTCATGAACATAACTCGTGGTACTTACCCACCACCATTAGCGAAAACTCAAAGCCTCGCTTCACTGCTTTCCGGTACACTTGGTTGGGCAGGTTGGCGAAGCCCACGTAGCCATCCACCTCCCGCGGTCGTCTTTCCTTCACCAACTCCTTCACCAGCTTGTTCTGTCGAGACAACACAACACTGAGTCATACTCTATCTACACCAGGGGCTCTACCCTCTACACCTGGGGCTACCACACTACACTAGGGGCTCTACCCTGTGCACCTGGGGATACTACAACACCAGTGTATCTGGGGTGGGGCCAAAACACTGGTACACCTGGGGTGAGGCCACACTACACCTGGAGGATCACCCCTGTACACCTGGGGCTGCCACACTGCACTACAACAGATGCTGTCATTATAATTGTTGGCCAAGGATGATAGGAAGCTGTGTAGTTTGGTCTGTCTACAGTAGGGTGAAAAGAGAATGCTGGGAGGACAGTGTACTGTGAACAGAGGATATTGCCCTCTTGATAAAGGTTAGTGCCCTGTGAAGAGAGGACTGTTTTTTTTTGGGAAAGGACAGCGCCTTGTAGAGAGGACAGCGCCTTGTAGAGAGGACAGTACCTCGTAGAAAGGACAGTGCCCATAGGAGGGAGGACAGTGCCCAGAGGAAGATGTTTTATCCAAGTTAAAGAGGGTTTTGCTTCATGTAAATGATAAATGATTGATAACACATTGTTCCAATACTGCTCGATACCTGCTTGATGCGGTTCTGGGAGTTGTTCTACTCCCCAAGCCCGTCCCAAGGCCAGGCTTGACTTGCGAGAGCTTGGTCCACTAGGGTTGCTTGGAGCGGCCCCCAGGTCCACAAACCCACTACAGCCCAGTTGGTCCGGCACTCCTTGGGAAAATTATTTAGTTTTCTCTTGAAGTTGTCCACAGTTGTTCCAGCAATATTTCTAATACTCACTGGGAGGATGTTGAACAACCGTGGACCTCTGATGTTTATACAGTGTTCTCTGATTATGCCTATGGCACCCCTGCGCTTCACTGATTCTATTCTGTATTTTCTTCCATTTCGTTCACTCCAGTATGTTGTTAATTTATTGTGTAGATTTGGGACCTGGCCCTCCAGTATTTTCCACATATATATTATTTGATATATATTATTTGATATCTCTCTTGTCTCCTTTCTAGAGAGTACATTTGGAGAGCTTTGAAATGGTCCCAATAATTTAGGTATTTTATCGCGTCTATGTATGCCGTATATGTTCTCTGAATTCCCTCCATTTCAGCAATCTATCCTGCTTTGAAGGGCAAGGTGAGTACTGAGCAGTACTCAAGACAAGACAGTAAAAGTGATTTGTATAGTACAACAATTGTGATGGTATCTCTAGATTTGAAAGTTCTCGTAATCCATCCGATCATTTTACTTGCTGACGCAATATTTGTTCGGTTATGCACCCTAAACGTTAGGTCATCAGACATCATTATTCCCAAATCCTTCACATGCTGCTTTCCTACTATGGGTAGACTTTAATGTGTTTTGTACCCCTGCATTATGTTTAAGGTTCTCACTTTTATTGTACCTGAGTACCTGGAATTTATGACTTAAACATCATGTAAATTTCTGTTGCCCAGTCGAAATCTTTATTAATACCTGGTTGAAGTTTCTCAATGTCTTCAGGAGAGGTAATTTTCATGCTGATTTTTGTGTCATCCTGCAAAGGATGATACAGAGCTGTGACTTACATTTTTGTCTATATCTAATATGAGAATAAGTAAAAGCAGTGGTGCAAGGACTGTACCCTGAGATATAGAGCTTTTAGCTGCGCTTGGACTCGATTTTATATGGATGACTGTTACTCTTTGTGTTCTGTCCGACAGAAAACAGAGTATCCAGCGTCCTACTTTACCGGTTATTTCCATTGGCCTCATTTTGTGTGCTATTACTCCATGGTCACATTTATCGAATGCCTTTGCAAAGTTCGTGTATACAACATATGCATTCTGTTTTTCTTCTAATGCCTTAGTGAATTTGTCGTAGTGGTCAAGCAGCTGTGAGAGGCACTATCTTCCCGCTCGAAACCCATGTTGGCCTGGGTTGTGAAGGTCTTTGGTCTCCATGAAACTGCCTCCCTGCCAGTACTGGTGCATGGTAGTACTAATGCATCCCTGCCAGTACTGGTACATGGTAGTACCAGTGACCAGTACTGGTACATGGTAGTACCAGTGACCAGTACTGTACTGGTGCATGGTAGTACTAATGCCTCCCTGCCAGTACTGGTGCATGGTAGTACCAGTGCATCCCTGCCAGTACTGGTACATGGTAGTACCATGCACCAGTACTGGTGCATGGTACTACCAGTGACCAGTACTGGTGCATGGTACTACCAGTGACCAGAACTGGCACATAGTAGTACCAGTGACCAGTACTGGTGCATGGTAGTACCGGGTGTGACACGTGTCCAGGCTCACGTAAGCTCCTCCTCCACTCTCCAGCTCAAGTACCACATTATGCAGTA
The DNA here is from genome assembly GCA_020271785.1 of Procambarus virginalis. Lineage (NCBI taxonomy): Eukaryota > Metazoa > Arthropoda > Malacostraca > Decapoda > Cambaridae > Procambarus > Procambarus virginalis. Next base: position 6,809,751 of record WNGS01005641.1, read on the forward strand.
AGTGTGTCAAGTCTGGCCTCATGCCCAGGGATGTATTATAGTGCATTACACTTCATTGTTAGTTGAGCTGCTGATTCACCAGCATGGAGTTGGGTGCCACCCTGGCCAACAAGGAGTTGTGTGACACTCTGGCCAACATTGAGCTGGGTGCCACCCTGGCCATCATGGAGCTGGGTGCCACCCTGGCCAACATGGAGTTGGGTGGCACTCTGGCCAACATTGAGCTGGGTGCCACCCTGGCCAACATTGAGCTGGGTGCCACCCTGGCCAACATGGAGCTGGGTGCCACCCTGGCCAACATGGAGCTGGGTGGCACCCTGGCCATCATGGAGCTGGGTGCCACCCTGGCCAACATGGAGCTGGGTGCCACCCTGGCCAACATGGAGCTGGGTGCCACCCTGGCCATCATGGAGCTGGGTGCCACCCTGGCCAACATGGAGTTGGGTGGCACTCTGGCCAACATTGAGCTGGGTGCCACCCTGGCCAACATTGAGCTGGGTGCCACCCTGGCCAACATTGAGCTGGGTGCCACCCTGGCCAACATGGAGCTGGGTGCCACCCTGGCCATCATGTAGCTGGGTGCCACCCTGGCCAACATGGAGCTGGGTGCCACCCTGGCCAACATGGAGCTGGGTGCCACCCTGGCCAACATGGAGCTGGGTGCCACCCTGGCCAACATGGAGCTGGGTGCCACCCTGGCCAACATGGAGCTGGGTGCCACCCTGGCCAACATGGAGCTGGGTGCCACCCTGGCCAACATGGAGCTGGGTGCCACCCTGGCCAACATGGAGCTGGGTGCCACCCTGGCCAACATGAAGCTGGGTGCCACCCTGGCCAACATGGAGCTGGGTGCCACCCTGGCCAACATGGAGCTGGGTGCCACCCTGGCCAACATGGAGCTGGGTGCCACCCTGGCCAACATGGAGCTGGGTGCCACCCTGGCCAACATGGAGCTGGGTGCCACCCTGGCCAACATGGAGCTGGGTGCCACCCTGGCCAACATGGAGCTGGGTGCCACCCTGGCCAACATGGAGCTGGGTGCCACCCTGGCCAACATGGAGCTGGGTGCCACCCTGGCCAACATGGAGCTGGGTGCCACCCTGGCCAACATGGAGCTGGGTGCCACCCTGGCCAACATGGAGCTGGGTGCCACCCTGGCCAACATGGAGCTGGGTGCCACCCTGGCCAACATGGAGCTGGGTGCCACCCTGGCCAACATGGAGCTGGGTGCCACCCTGGCCAACATGGAGCTGGGTGCCACCCTGGCCAACATGGAGCTGGGTGCCACCCTGGCCAACATGGAGCTGGGTGCCACCCTGGCCAACATGGAGCTGGGTGCCACCCTGGCCAACATGGAGCTGGGTGCCACCCTGGCCAACATGGAGCTGGGTGCCACCCTGGCCAACATGGAGTTGGGTGCCACCCTGGCCAACATGGAGCTGGGTGCCACCCTGGCCAACATGGAGCTGGGTGCCACCCTGGCCAACATGGAGCTGGGTGCCACCCTGGCCAACATGGAGCTGGGTGCCACCCTGGCCAACATGGAGCTGGGTGCCACCCTGGCCAACATGGAGCTGGGTGCCACCCTGGCCAACATGGAGCTGGGTGCCACCCTGGCCAACATGGAGTTGGGTGCCACCCTGGCCAACATAATAAAAATAACACAATAAAGTTTTCACAGTAAAATAACATCATACTAGCGCGAACGAAATGAAAGGAAAAGCAGAGGAGAACCAGTGAAGAGTAGAGGTGGCACAGGTACAATCAGAGAGCACTGTATGAACATCACAGGTCCACGGCTGCTCAATAACCTCCCAGCAACCGTAACAAATATTGCCGGAACAAAAGTGAACTTATTCAACAACAACAAAAAGTAGAGTTTCGTGCAAGACGTGCCGGACCAACCAGGTTGTAGTGGATGTGTGGGGTTGCAACTGTCTGGTCAAGCAAGTTCTCATAAGACAAAGCCTGGTGGCTCCGAGTCGGACTGAGGGGTGGGGGGGGGGTTTGAATAACTCTCAAAACCCTTTTCAGGTACAATCCAGTTAAATATGAAAATAAGAAAAAGCAGTCTTTACTATTTGTGCCTTCAGGTACGAGTGTTAGCTCTTGGACCCCACCTTTTTTAACCATTGGTTGTCTAATGTACTGGCTCCCTACCTAATTTTGTATCATATCTACTGGATACCGTACGTCCGCTCCCCCTTCTCCCTCTCTCTCTCCCACATACACACAAAGACTATCTACTCTATTAATTCCTCTGAGAGTCGTGTGTGTGTGTGTGTGTGTGTGTGTGTGTGTGTGTGTGTGTGTGTGTGTGTGTGTGTGTGTGTGTGTATTCACTTAGTTGTATTTTACGGGGGTTGAGCTTTGCTCTTTCGGCCCGCCTCTCAACTGTCAATTAACTGTTTTACTAACTACTTTTTTTTTCCCCACACCACACACACACACACACCCCAGGAAGCAGCCCGTGACAGCTGACTAACTCCCAGGTACCTATTTACTGCTAGGTAACAGGGGCATTCAGGGTGAAAGAAACTTTGCCCATTTGTTTCTGCCGGGTGCGGGAATGGAACCCGCGCCACAGAATTACGAATCATGCACGCTATCCACCAGGCTACCTGTGTGTGTGTGTGTGTGTGTGTGTGTGTGTGTGTGTGTGTGTGTGTGTGTGTGTGTGTGTGTCATAAAATATTATATATATATATATATATATA
>WNGS01005641.1:6830765-6888389 GCA_020271785.1 Procambarus virginalis
AAGAAGTTGAAAAACTAACTCTCCTCTTGTTCTACATTAGATTCCATCTGCCATGTGTTGCTCCATTTGTCTGTCATCTGGAGGAGGATGACAGTCAGCTGTGTCTTTAGTCTCTCCATCAGCTTGGCATCATCTACAAACATACTGATATACACTGATTTATATGAGCTACTGATATAGCTCTTGAATCTCTTCTGATATATCATACAGTATATAGTTACTGAACATAATTGGCTCTAGTACTTGTGATACTCCACTACTGTATTATTATTTCTCTATTTTGATGCATTTTCTCTAATCACTGCTCTTTTTTTTATAACTTTTTTTTATCTTTGTTTTCTAGTTATGTACAAGAAGTAAGATTCAACTCTAGAGGCCAATCTCATTGCTTGAATGATATAAGGTATCATTTGAACTGATTTAAATGTTTGAGCTGCTGTAACTTTTTTTTTCCTTCCACAGGTGTTTGAAATGTTTAAATCAAAAATTCACAAAATATTTGCCAAGGGATCAACACTTTCATCAGTGGTCCCCACTGATACTTTGATGGCCTTTGAAGTTTATAGTCCACAGCAGGTTTGTCCTATATTACATAACTGTTTATTTAACAAGATTACTATTCCATTCAGAGAAAGAATAGTCTTATTCATCGTTATTTCATGTTTCTTATAAAATTCACAAGTTATTGCTTTGAATCATCTTGAGAATGCTTTTATGACTAAAGAGGAGTTTTAGGATAGTGTAATAATTCAGTTCAGTGCTTGAATAAGACAATTAAATGTACAGGTTGTGTAGATTTAGACAACAAAGAAGTCCTATTTTTCTTTATCTCAAAAGTGGAATAGGCGAGAGGCATTTATATTTACATCTCGTGTTTAAAGGAAATGATTGCATAAATTATAACAACCAGGCCTCTCACTGAAATGCATACAAAGTAGCTTTTATATGTTAGGAATAGAAATAGAATATACTGTATATAATTTGATGTAACTTGGCAGATTGGAGAAGCAGTAGTAGAAGTGGCAGTGGTGCAGCGGATGATGATCCCCAGTCCTCCAACTCGTTGTGCCTATTGTTCTAGAAATGCTGTTTCAGGAAGCAAACTGCGCCGCTGTACTAAATGTTTCCGGCTGGATACTGCCACCAAGCTTGTCAGAAGAATCACTGGCCTAATCACAAAGTAAGTCGAGCTGGCTGGCTGCACACACTCTAGGTTAACTGACTTTAAAGCTTAAGTAGAAAAATAACAAAAATTCTGAAGATTATATTGTTTCCTGAGAGACTGGTATTAATGCTCAAGCTTCAGTTAATTTCAAATTTGGCAGTCAGTATATGCAAAAATAAATCAGTGTAGTCACAATAATGTGGAGAAGATGTAATGACCAAACCACACAGCAAAAGATGGAGAAAATGACAACGTTTAGGTCCGTCCTGTACCATTATCAACTCTTCACATGCGATTTGATAATTGTCCAGGATGGACCGAAATGTTGTCGTTTTTCCATTGTCTCCTGTGTGGTTTTGTCATTAAATATGTAGTATTTTTTCTTATGAAATGATAAATGGACAGTATTCTGTAGTAAAGATGCATCAGCAACATGTAATGTTACAAGATCAAGAACTGAAGGATGTGTATCTGTGAAGAGGGGGTAAAGTTTTGGTGATCAGTAGGTGGAATGCTTTCTGATAAGTTATTATCATCATCTCAATCCACAAGCTGAAGAATAAAAGCGACACTGAATTCAATCGTCTTGAAATCTTGAATCGGCTGTTACTTTAACATGAAGCTAATCGTAACGTATAATTTCAGAACATGACAGTATGGCAATTTATCTTTCCCTCCACAGTGTAGGTTTTGATAATTACTTGTTTACCACTTTGTGGATAAAAGAGCACCATATACCCTATGAAGGTGGGAAGACTAGGCTAAGGACCCATCTTGACAACGTCCTCACCACAAAGGGTATAGTTGGTCTATCTTGAGCTGACCCATACCCTGGCCTTAGTGAGAATAAAAGTAGAATGGGGGGGGGGGCAGGTATGAACTGTAAGAGCAGGAGTGATGAGAATATAGTGCAAGTAGGCCTCTTAATATGTGAAGTCTGGTACAGGGACATGAACAAATGCTTGCTGCACAGTTCAAGGTACTTGTGCGAAAGCTGAGATTTAAAAAGTTAGTGTGAATTGGTACAGTACTTGATGTGTTTTTCTCAAGCAGGCATGATACAAAAATATCCAATGCTGTATTTTTTTTTTCTTGTGGAAGCCTTAGTTTGTTGACGTATTTCATGATGGACGAGTAATGCAACATTCTGTACTATTCACATTTTGAACTGTGTAGGTTTCTTATGGTAGATTTAAGAAAAATATTTTATATTTAATGCTATAATTATTGTTGATATTTTTAAGAATGCTATATTTCATAATACAGCAATCGCACAAACACTGATCCAAGTAAGCGGATAAACCACATTTGAAGAATTAGATTCTTCAAATTCTTTTACTCTTCAAATGTAGTTTTTCCGCATATTTCATAATACAGACGGCATTTGCATTGTAAGATATCGTGACAAGGGAGAGCGAAGATGACCTTTTTTTTTGTTTGCTCTCTTCAAATCAAGCCATCATTAGTTATTGATTAAATTATCTATTTTAATTTAAGCTACACTGCAAGCTGATTCCTGAACCTGTTGGGTGTCCGTTCATTTTGTCTCTACCCGAGAGTCATGCGACATACTCTCGCTTGGCCCGCATCATGGAGGCGTATGCACGGTACTCTGTGGATATCTTCCAGCCACCTGTATTTCACAATTCTTCTCACCGTGGGAGTACATCTAGCATAGAGCTCTCGAGTGAAGAAAATGATGACATGGAGGTAAATTAATGTTTTAAATTAAAAAATTTTAATGCCCCTCTTTTTTTTAATTAGCAGTTGACTGATCAACAATGCTGTAACAGTGTCATCACTAAAATAAATTGAGGTGGTGAAGACCAAAAATAAGATTATATTATAATTTTCTCTTTAAGCCCTGATGACTTATTTCTCCCTCATTGGAGCTTTCCTTGAGGAGGTGACCTTAACAGTTTCTCCAGGATACTGTTTTTACCTCACAAATATTTAACTCTCGTGCTCTGAAACCTTCGCTCGCCCCTTCTTTTACATTTTGCTCCATTTCTTCCCCTCCTGGATACTGTTCTAACTACCATGTGGTTACTTATTTCTCCCTTGTACACCCTTCTTGTTAATTTTCAAGTATCCTACAGAAATATTTATACCAAGTGTGTCATTCCCCACCCACTCATTACTCTACATTCTATTTGACTCGTTCATTTCACACTCGCACACATCACTTGCGCCAGAGTAGCATGAGTGGTCAGTGTTGTATGGAAAAAAAATTGGTATACAGGGGGAAGATACAAGAAGCATTTAAATTAGTAAATATAGTTCCATGCACAAGGAAAGTAGCAAAGCAGTAGCTAAAGGCTATAGACTGGTTGCACTAATATCACACACAACTTAAGTTTTAATTGGGTAATTATATATTACACTACAGGAATCTACAAAATTTGTGACATTCCATTCCTTTCTTTGAAGTACTGTACTGTACATACATTCTCATATTCTGTCCTTCATTGACCGAGAACATTTTCTTCTTGTACAAGTTCTCAAACTCTTACAATCTTTTGCAGTTCCATCTCAATCTCAGCAAAGACCTCTATAACATCTGCATATAAACATATCAATAGCTACAATTTTCAGCACCCCAAGCATGCGTACTGGCTGGTAGCAACCCAAGTACACCAGAGGGACTAGAGTTGGGGTTCCTTACTTCCTGATAAAAAAGGCACAATTCTCTGGAACACAAATGAATAATACATTATGAACCTTTATCCCTGCCATATATGGCAAGAGAGAATGAGTTTGTAGAGTAATTTTTCTTATTCCTTGCATACCAAATCTTTTTATAGTGAATCACAGTACACCTCATGCCAATATTTAAACCATTTCATATTGCATGTACCAGTATCAGAAAAAATTAACTAATTCATAAAATGACTTCTTTAGGTTGAAGATGTTGAGCCAGAGGACAAAGTAGATAGCAGTGATATATTAATGACTGGTGAGAGTTCTCAAGGAGATGGTCCAGGTCATTGGGCAGATGAAGGTGCTACTGGCAGTGATGGTGGTGGCTGTGACAGTGGCGGTGGGAGCGACGGCGGTGGAGGTAGTGGTTGTGATGAACCTCCGCAGCTTTCCACATCCCCTAGTGTTAGAGCGGTACAACCTCGAGGAAGTGTGCAGTTGCCATCAGCCACGCAGTTGTTCGTTATTCGTCCTGTGAACAACCGTGCCCAAAATATCGCATCTTCGGCAGGGGAACCACTTGAGGATAGAGGTATTAAAACCACTTACGAGTTTTAAGATATTAGTACAGATCATAGGGATTATACTATATAGTGGTAAGGTATCGTAAAGTATTGTTGGCATTGTTAGGAAATATCTTGGGAATATGTAATGTAATTCTTTATAAAATATGATAACCTTTATTTGTGAGTAAATAATGTTTTGCTCTGTTACAGATGAATGTTGCAAAAACAAAAATCACTTTTGCTTTTAACAAATTTATCAGATATATATGTGGGTAGAATTATAAATATTTTATGAAGTCTTCAATAGGAATTCTGTGATTCTTAATTCATGTACTTTTCTGTGAAGGCTTCCCCTCAATTGGGATTGAGTCGCCTGAGGAGGTTCTGTAAATGCCCTTTGGTTCTCTTGGGGAATTTTGTTCCTCATCCTGAAAATTTTTCTCTGAATGGAGGGTGTCTCTTAACTTTTCTTCCAGTACAACCCCTCCTCTGACTTTGACTTTGACAAACAAATTTTGCTGTTTGATGTGAAATTGACACCCATGATCCTCAGCACACTTGTTTAGGTACAGTAGTTGTTTGACACCATCATTATCTTGGAATCCAAATTCTGACCTACCTTGACAACAGACTGGTTTAGGCTCCACTCATTTGGTTTGTCTACTATTTAGTGATGTAGTTCTCTCCCAGGTGGCTTGCTTTAGCTTCCTTCTCAACTGACAACAGTCCTGGTGTCAAGGTCCTGCTTTGGATGGGTTTGGTCTGGGATACCAGGATAGCTTCACTTTCTCCTGTGGTTGTCATTTTTCGGGTGCTGAGGAAGTCTCGGCTTTCGTATTAAGACTTCAATTGCATGTTTGTCAACCTGTTTTGGGTAAATGTCTAATTACTGATTCTCAGGCTATCCTCTCCTCATTGAGATCATGGAGATCGCTTTACTTTCTCAGTCAGTGTGGGTCGCAGATTCTGTGTTTATTCCTTAGGCTTAGCGATACCAGCGCATAAGCACTAGAGAGCTACTGACGGTCTTCTAGAAATGAGCAGTTCTTTATATTCAAGACTTAATTTTTTCATCTGCAGGAGATGTGCCTTTGGATTTAAAAGACAAATATTACATTGCCATGGACTGGCGAACAAATGAGAGGCTACCAGTCCACTGTCTTGTACAAAACAAAGAAGTAAGTACATGTTACTACTTTTTATATCAGTCATTATAACTAGTCATTATGCTACTTTATGAGAAATTGCCTAGAATGAACTCTGTTGGTGTTTGCCATTTTCTTATGGAATATTTAACTGTTAGACAGCAGTTATCATCATATGTTGTGGATGTGGTTATCATCGTATGAAGATTTAAACAATTAATGTCTGGGTTTTACATGTATGATGCAAATAAGGAGTTAATAGGTCTACTGTATATGGATGTAATGAAGTTCACCTTGACCCATGAACAAATCCAGCTATTGTTTCATGTTTTCATTACTATAGTTGGTTAATGTCATAAATGTTAAAAGGTGAATGTAGTCATCGTCATTGTATAAAATTCTGTCATACTTACGTGACATGTATACAAATGATGTTCATATGGTTTTCACAACTTTATAAGGGTGTAATGAGGTATACTAAGTAAACCAGTCACCAGTTGAACTATTATCATGCACTACGTGTACCAGGAATTTGCCATCATGTGTGGGGTTGTGTATTTGGTGGCTTACGCCTCTGTGTCAGTCTATACTGTGGCCGATATGGTGCCAGTTATACCTTAGGTACCCCAGACCCAGTACCCAGTATTATACCCAGAGCCCAATACCCATGTATAATATGTTTATATGGTTTTCACTATTCTATGGTTGTAATGAAGTATATCGGGTAAACCAATCATCAATTGAAACATTATCACACTTTATATGAAATATGTGATATATCTAGCTATTCAACACACGTGTAAATGGGATATTTTTTGTGCATAGGGGTGTATAACCATTTTTCCATAGCTACTGTCAAAGGGTTAATCTGTCTTGTAATGTTACTATGTAATAAAATTACATTTGATTACTATATAAGTAAATGCCAATAATGGTGATTACATTGCAGTATAATTTTATACAAGCAAAAACTAAAACTTCCTGTAAAGCATTATTAGAACAAATAATTGTCTTTGTGGTCAATGTTTGAAGTGCATTTATATAGGAATTAGTGTGCATAAAAGTTAATTGTGTAACAAGTCACAGTTTCCATTTGTCAGGGACTGATCTGTTGGTTTATCATGGTCTTCCTAGACTAGCCCCCCAGTACGATTCCTATATAACACTACAGTATTGCTACTGTACTCACCACCGCCATACAATCTACACCTTTTGAAATGTTAAGGAAGCATGTGAAAGTAGAGAGGCTGGCAACAGTACTAGTGCAGTATCAGAGTTAAACAGTGCATAGTTATAAGGACAGACTAAGGGATCCTAACATTACAACTTTTAAGGAGAGAAGACACAGAGGGATACAAGATACTGATGTATAAAAGTCTAGGACACAATGAATAAAGATCTAGTTCCCTGTAATCATTGATGGGTAAGCAGTTGGTGTAGGAGAGTGATTGCAGATGCTAGAATGAATTGACTTATTACTTTTATTAATACAGTTGTAGTTCCTTCTCTTAGTTATGCACTATTGTTAAGGATGTGGCTGAAATCTCAAGCCATGAAACAAATAAGGTTATCATGACAGAAAGGTGTTTGTTCATAATAATAAATAAAATTATAGATTTCGATGAGAATGCTCGTTAAAAAGAGGAAATTTTTTATATCTAGATATCTGCATATCTAAAATAAAGTTTAATCATTCTGTGTAACAGGTTGAGTGCGAGACTGAAGGTTCGTATTCAGTGCAGCGTAATCAGCCCACTAGTTTAGAGGCTTGCATTGAACTTTTTACTCAACCGGAAAATTTATCGGAAGGCGATTCTTGGCGTTGTCCGAGGTAATTTCAGAAAATGTACCTGCAGCAATTTGAGTATACTGTAGTACATTATTATTATAAAGTGCTAAAATAACAAATACAAGTATAATCCCCCCTAATAGAGATGTGCTTTAATGTGTGTGTATTATTACAGATGTAAAAAGCCAGTGGAAGCAACTAAGCAAATGAGTGTGTGGAGGTTGCCCCATATTCTTATTATACAGCTCAAGAGATTCTCCTTTAAATATGTTCTTTACTCAGACAAGATTGACAAGTTTGTGCAGTACCCAGTGAGGTGAGTGTGTGCACTTGGCTTCAGTCTTCCTTTGTTATTGGCTGTAAAAATTCTGTTCATGTGATGGAGTTTGTTCATATAGGTTGTCATGAATTCTCTATAGGCTTTCAGATTACATTTTTGGATATTTTATTTTTAATACCATCTTCCATTTGCATTTGTGGTTGGTTTGCATATTTTGACACCAACACAAGTTAATGTATGGTCATAGAAAAGTAATAATTATGGACTATGCTCTCAAGATACTTTTTTTAGTAGCAACTTTATTGTGAACAAATTTTGCATTAAAATTCATATTGCCCACCTGGTGTTTTTCTAAAAAAAAATCTTGTTTACTGAATAAGTATTAAAATTAATGAGACTGCATATAGCATTTCCATTGCATATTAAATGCTGTGCATGTCAAAATAATAACTTGCCAAAGTTTAGAAGAATACTATGTTAGAACTCGTTACATGTAAACGACATTTTGCTGTTTAAACTATTTTCGACTCTTGATTTGAAGAAGCTTGTGAAAATAAAATGTCATCTTTAGTATCATACAGTAACTCATAACTCGTGTCTCCTATAGGCATTGTCACTATTCGTACAGTTAATGTTTATTTTCTCGATGGAAGACAAATATAAAAATGTATCTTTGACAGTATTGCAGTGTTGCTGCCATGGAGATTTGAGAATTGACTATCTGCAGCCATAGAAAATCAATAAGATACCTATGTATTTAGCACAGAGTTTACTGTATTTAACCATAATAATAATAATAATAATGTACTGTTTTAATAACTAGATATTGGTTAAATGTCTTATCTATGCTTATTGCTGACAGAGGGTTAAATTTGCTGCCTTACATGTCAGCCGAGCCTGAAGACGGTCCTGCAGTGTACGATCTCTATGGTGTCATAAACCATATGGGTCGTCTCTTAGGCGGCCATTATACCTCCTATGCTCGTCTGGTGGCTAAACACGACACTCGTCAGTCTGAGATTGGTAAGTTTATGGCTTAGGCTTAACCCTCAAACCTCTAGGGGTCCAAATGGCTTTAACACCCACAGGCGCAACAAAAAAAAAAATTCAAAAAAATTCTTTCGTCTTATAAAAAGTGTTCATTTTCGTTCCCTGATCACGGAAAAAATAACAAAAAAATCGTAGTTGGCATATTTTAGCTGCAATAGGGTAGGGAAGTTTGGCAAAAAAGGGGCGTTGACAGAGCCTTCGCCAGACAAGGTCTGCTCCGCTCAAGCTGTCAGTCGGCAGTTGCCACAAATATATTATTGTCTAATTATTTCAATGTCTCTGATTTTTTCTTAGTTTTTTTGCAGTAATATTATTCAATACAGTGAATTGTGATATACAGTATTATATAATAAAATGTGTGAACCATCGCTGTACTCAAAATTATGGTGTGCATATTAGTGTTTCAATTATTTTGTTCATAAAACAATAAACAAATAGTTTTGCTGTTATTACACTATATACAAAGGTTATATATAAGTATCTGCATGTTTTGCTCACCATAACGAACCACTAAGTTGATATTGTGAGTCAAAATGCAACGAGGAGTGACCGCCTGCCACTCCCTCCCTCAACAACACCTCATTTGCCCTCATTCTCCTCCCACAATGCTGTTTTTGCATTTACTCACTATACACAGATGTTATATATAAGTATTTACATGTTTTGTTCACCATAACTGTACATCTAAGCTTGTATGGTGAGTAAAGGCAAAAAGACGTAGCTACTCACACAGTCAGCTAGTGGCGGCCGCCCTCAAGGCCAGACGCACTAATATTTCTCCTCCAACAATACTGCTTGTGGTGTTATTACACTATATACTGTACACACATTATATATAAGTATCTACCTGTTATATTCACCATACCTGTACAAATAAGCTGGTATGGTGGCCAAAGACCATAGTGGCTACCAATAAACAACATGATAAGTAGTGCAGACGACGCACCTCCCTCAAAATGGGGGCTCTCAACCTACTCCTATTGCTGTTATTACACTCTATACACACGTTTTATATAAGTATCTACATTTGTGTTCACCATAGCGAACCACTAAGCTGGTATGGTGAGTGCAGTCAATAAAAGGTGGCCCACACACAGTCAGAAGACGACGCCACCACCCTCCCTCCCACAGCATTACTCCTCCAGCCATGGAGCACAGCGCTAAATATCACCACAATCCTGCTATTATCAGAATCCTGGTCAGTTTTATCACAGTCAGGGGTCTTTTGTAATACTGTCATCGGTAAATAATAGGATGAACATATATATTACGGCATTTGTAGGCGATGCTGTGGTCATAAGCTGAACAGCGGTGCTGGGAGCTTGTGCTGCGTGCGCCAGCCTTGGTGGCTTGCTCAATACTGAAGCTTTCACACCCAAGAATGTTGGTCTGGATTTTTTTCTAAGTGGCATCTGGCAACTATCAGTCATGGCTGCACTATAGCTGCCCCTATCGCAGGCGGGGCGTTTAAATTATAGCGCTAAACACGAAATCATATATATATGACATGCGCGGTTTTGGTTTTGTCACTGAAAGCATATATATATGATTTGCGCGGTTTAAGGGTTAAGGAGTTAGTTACTTAATGTAATTTTGGATAGTCTTGGTTAGCATATCATACTTTGCTTGTTAATTAACTGAGGTGTTGGCATTGATTGACCCTGAAAGTTTCTACCTAATTAGTCTTTTGTATTATTTTTGGCATCACTATTCTTTTCCATTCTGTTCTTTTTCATGCAGTGTATAAAAAAAAAGTGTGCACGCACACACTAAGAACCACATTAAAATGTGAAAGACATTTGAAAGGGGGGGGGGACCATGCGTACATGCATATAAACATGCATACAACAATAATAATCCCAAAACACTGATCCAAGTATATGGAATAACCACAATGAAAAATAACAGATGGCTGATCGCATTTTCAGCTCGAGTTCAAGCCATCATCAGAGCAGAACAAAGTTCTGCTTTGATGATGTGCTTGTGGAATTTTTGCTTAAGTACCTTTTCATCCATTTATGATGTGTAAATCATACAAATATTTTGTTATGTATCTGATTTGTGTTTGCAATTTCCAATTGTGCTTGTTTATTATGTCTGTGTGAGTAGTTTATCAATGTTTGGCTATATTAATGTACTGTGCTTTGCTTTCTGTTTAACTAGACTGGAGGTTGTTCGATGATAGCCGAGTCAACTTCTGCCAGGAATCTCGTGTGATCAATGAACAAGCCTATCTGCTTCTCTATCGACGAAGAGATATGCCATTCTCCTTGCACAGACCATTGCCTCCCCCTGCCCCTTCAGCTCTGGAGGAGAATGGATTCGATCAAGGGGCTGAAATTGAGGAAGCAACACCAATGTCCATCTCATCCACTTCCCAGTTGTCGTCCTCCCAACCTTCCTCCTCCAGTCTTGAAGGAGAGGAACAACTTAGTACTGCTCAGGAAGAACTTGACTAAATACAGTGATTTTGCAACAGAAACAAGGTGCATGTTAGCCCATGTGTGTCAGTGATGTTCCAAGAAGTGGCTCACATTTTTTATTTATTTTGGTTGTGTAAAGTTTGTTGTACAATTTAAATTTCTATATTTTGTAAACCATCATCACCCATGTGTCTTGAAATTCCTCAAAAGAATTTTTAAGACGTGTCCATATCCGTGAGATGAAATATATAATACAGTATAGGTTTTTCCTTTCTGCTGGAGCATGTGCTGAGTACATACACTATATATCAGGTTTGCAGCAGGATTAGTAAACAATTGTCTGGAAACAACATAGTTACTGCGCATCACTAATCTCATCTGTTTCCCACTCACCTCAGTGGAATATTTCATATACCATCCTTTCAGACATATTCATATAATGTTAATACTCGCATCTCTCACCACCACGTCATTTTGTGCTTACTCTTCTCATATACATACAGTATGTACTTTCCTTAACTTGTAAACTTTCTTAGATTATCTTCACATTTTTAATTCCAGACACACTCGAATATATTTTTCATCCTGAACAAACTTTATTAAAGCATATAAATTTCTTGTTGTATGTGTGTGGTAGTATTTGATTATCAAAACAATTTTCTACAGAAATTCATTAATGCTCGACGTGCTGTTAGAAGTGCAGTACTCGACTGGTGTTTTAACAATTTGTAATTTTTACAGTAGTGAAGGAATTTTGAGAGTAGTGAAGGCTGTAGTAACTTCATCACACTTTCATGAAATGTTTGCCTTTATAATAATAGTTCATTCCTACTGATAATAGTATTGATAAAACCTGTTGTCATGATTAAGGGTAAGACTTGTCTGATGCTGTAGACCTGCACACTCGTCTAAATATTTCCCTATGAGAGGCAGATGACTCGAGTTTGATTTTCATGGTTTTTAAGTCGCTGATTATTTCTAAAGTGTTTTGCTAAGATTCTCAAGAGCTTTTTGCAGAGCCGTGTGGCAACCTTGTGGTTGATTAATTAACATGCACAACAATATTTTAAATACCCCTGTAACTCAGTATATTTCATTTGTGCAGAAAATATGCCAGAAAGTTGTTTTTTTAATAAAATTTTAACATTTTAGGTAATGCACTAAGATACAATATTTGTTTTAGACAAAATATATACATTTATATTTTTAACTGAAGGCTTATGAGAGTATTATGAACAAATACATTGTCTACATAAATATTGAAACTGGATTTAGATTTTAAAGTTTTTCCCCACCTCTTTCTCCATCATGGAATTTGGTATTCATAGTAGGAATACCTTGTAATAATGAGATAATTTAAATATTCCTGCATATTTTTGTGCATGTGTGATAACTGGAGAATATGATCACATGTCAGCTTGAAACTTTTAAAGAGTTTTGGATACTGAGGTTTGTAGGGCACCATTTAGAACCATTTTAACACTAACCAAGAGTGGAGCTTAAACAACATCTTGAAAATTAATAAGCATAGTTGTACAGTACTAAATTTGTGCACACATACATGTGTGTGTATTCAACCACTCCCCCATCCCTTCTCCCTCTTATCCCTCATTACTACCTCGCCCCTCCATTTACCAAATCCTGCCTGTGCTCATTACATTTCCATATTTTACTCCCTTTTCTCCTTGCACCATCATATTAGTAGCCCAAGTCTTGTTGGTAAAACAGCATTGGTGTTTTAGTCAGTGAACAGTTTTGTGAGTATTGTGGTGAGCAATGTGGTGTGGTGTGGGGAAAGAGGTGACGACTATAGTGCAGGGTGGTGAGCAGTGTGGCATGAGGTAAGGTGGTAACCTATTATTGACTGAAGGAGTGAGATGTAACACTTTAAGCCCTACCTCCTAGCTGTTTGTACCTGGCACTCTAATTACCTATCTCAGCATTAAAATGTTCATATGATTTTGTCAAGATTAGGATGGAATTAGCTTCAACAACCTTTTTAGTGCATTCCATTTGCTGATTACCCATTTCTTCAACTCGATTGTGTGTCCAGCTTCCACCAATGTCCCGTGTTCTTTCTCTTTTTTTATTTAAACTGGATTTCATTGTCCACTTTGTCTATTCTCCCTCAAAATCTTGCGTGAAGTTAATATATTCCCTCTGTTTCTTCTCTCTTCTTAGTGTGTGAAGGTGAATTCTCTCAACCGGTCCTCATAGCTGAGGCACCTCAATTCTAGTACTAGTTGCAGAAGTCTGAACTTCAAGTTTGTTTATGCTTCACAATGTGGAGGTTCCATGCTGGTGCTGCATAGTCAACTAATGATCTCACATGGGCAGTGTATGAAACTGAAAGCCTTCTTGTTTAGATTCTTAAATTACATTCTTATGTTTGCTAACTTCTCATGTGCTATTGATGTTAACCTGTTCATATGAGCTCGTGTTGGTGTTGGAATTAATTCTACTCCCAGGTCTTTTACTCTTACGGTATAATATAATTAAATACAGGACTCTTATCTCCCTTTCCCATTTTCATTACTGTACTTTACAGTTATTTGCACTGAATTCTAGCAGTCATTTATCTGCCAACTCCTGAAGTTTGTTAAGGTCTTTTTGCATCTCTACAGTCCTCTTCAGTTCTTGCTCTCCTCATTAACTTTGTATCTTCAGCAAATATCTACAGGTATGAGCTCACTTCCTCTGTGAGATCATTTTCATAGATTGAAAAGAGCAATGGTCCTAGGCCAGAGCCCTGTGGAACACAACTTTCCGCTCTTCTCATGCCCGATATATCCTCTCTGACCCTCTGCTTCATGTCTGTCAAGTACTTCCATACTTGATCCCGTGATATTCTTGTTATCCCCACTTGTCTCTCCATCTTGCATGTTGGTTTCGTGAGGAAATGCATAGAAAAATTTTTGGGAGTCTAGGATGCAGTTTATCCATCCATTGTTCTGTAGTCTAATTCTGACAGCCTTGTCATGGAATTACATCAAGTTTGTTTAGCATGATTTTCCCTCTGTAGGTGTTAAATGTTATGCCAATGTTAAAAAGTTTACGTTCCCAAAATGTTTTGCGAACCTTATTACCTACTTTGACTGGACGGTATAGTGACGGTCTCGTTTCATGCAAGTCAGCGTTCAATACCCGACCGTCCAAGTGGTTGGGCACCATTCCTCGTTCCCCCCCCCCCCCCGTCTCATCCTAAATCCTTATCCTGACCCCTTCCAAGTGCTATAGTCAAAATGGCTTGGTGCTCTCCCCTGATAAATAAACAAAATTACTATCCTTTTTTTTTTTATGCCTTTTCTAGAATCTTACAAGGAATGCACGTCAGTGACACTGTTCTATAGTTTAGTGCTTCGTGTTTTTCCCCCTTTCTTGAATATTAGAAATGCATTGGCCTTTTTCCAGATTGCTGATAGCTCTCCTGTCTAGTGATTTTTAACAATATAATTAATGGGTAACACAAAATCTCTGTAGTGTCCTTCAGTAACCATGGTGATATCTGGTCTGGTCCTACTGTTTTTGTTGCATCCATTTCCTCCAGGTATCATTTTACCTCCTCTACATTACCTTCAGTTTTGTCTAGTGTTATTTTTGATAATTTGTTGTCATTTATTTGGACACCAGACTGATTCTGGTTTGAAGACATCCTGTGACCTCTTGCAGTGTCCTTCACACACACTTCTTTATCATTCTCGAAGAGTGTTTCCTCCCCGCCACAGCAATCTAATCACATGGTCTCGTACCATTGTTTTCTCTCTGTATATGGCTGGGCAACAGCTTAGTTTGGCTCTTTGCTTTTGCCACATTGTCATTTTCAAACTGCTGCTCTGCTGCCTTCCTGATTCTTGTGTATTCACTCCTGGCCCTCTTTAGTGTCCCCCAATTTGCCTCTGTAACCATATCTATAATTTTTCCATGCTTTTTTGTCTTCTTTCCCTCCTTACACTGTTGACCCTAGGGGTTTGCTATTCTCCTTTCATCCACTTCCCTCCTGCAGTATCAACTGTTGAGCTCCTCCTTTCTAATTCTGTGTTATAAATTCCATCTTGTTTGCTGACTTTCCTTCCATTTCAGTCCTGCAGATAATCCATAACTCATGTAGTCTTCTTTTATGTATTCTTTCTTACTTCCTGTCCTGTTTTCAACTCTCTTTTTCAGTTCTACAATATAATCAAACATAATAATGCAGTGGTCACTGGCTTCTAGTGCTACCTCATATTTTAAGTTTTCTGCATCTTCATTTTGGGTAAACACCAGGACAAGGGTAGCTGATAGGTCGCCTCCTTTTTCTCTTGTCAGCTCTTTGATACTGCCACAGGAAGTGTCTGTCCGCAAATTATGTTCTCCATGTTTCATCTTCCCTGTGAGGTTCCTTTGTTGACTAGAACCTTTCCTTGTGATTAAAAATCCCCAAGTATTATGATCTTTACTCTGGCATTCCTTGCCACTGTAGCCACCTTTTCTATTATCTTCAGGCATGTTTCGTTGCATGTATCACATTTTCCCTTAGCCTTCCTATAGTTAATGGAGGTTTTTAATAACACCTACCACTATCTTCATGGTTCACTGTTATCATACCAAGTATGGACTCCTGCTGGGTGGTTACCTCTGGAAATTCTTTTCAAAACTACAATGTTGTTCTCCAGCTCCCATCAGTAGGGCTACTCCTCCCCTGTTTATCTATTCTTTTCTTACTACCTGGCATCCTCTTGGGAATATTGCATCCTCTATTGCGTTCGTCAGTTTTGTCTGTAACTGTAATGTTATGAGGATGCACTGTGGTGTGGTGTGGCCACATATAGCATATGACATGCTTGCTTCATCTATATATGAAGCAGTGCTGGTCCTTTTCAGATTAATCTTCAGATTCTCACTTTTTTTTGTGGGTAGTGTGGCATTTTATTCTTCAGGCAGTCAAGAAAAAGTTCTAAATCTTATGAAATGTATATTGTCTAAATAATCCTTACGCTGTAATATATGACAACACATAATATAATAGCCGGTGAGAGCTCCTGACTAGTATGACCTCCAAGATGTCTTTTCTTTACAAATAATGAGGTTGGCAAAGTAATGTGATGCTTTAATTTTATAATAAGCATATAACTTCAACCCTTACACTTACATTTGTAGTCAATGCTCGTTTTTGTTTTAGGAACTTCTTTCCCGCCGTGCTTAACTGATTGTGCAAATCAGTCTGCTGTATTAATTTTATTGACTGCATTAATATGAATTTATTTAAAATGCTTTTTATATGATTAATTTGTGTGAATATTTTGTATGTACTGGGCTCTCCCTCCCCTTTTAATTGGTTGATTGGCAGACTCTCAGACATTCGGTTGCAATTACTGTTCAGTACCATAGTAAATCTAGCAGACAGTACAAATGCTCGTTTTTAGAGATATTGAACATTAGTATATTGAAGCTAGTGTGTTTAGCATCATGTATTATCTATCTACATTACTTTTACATGTGACTTCAGTGGTGCTATATAGTCATACTGGATTAGTACTTTTTTTTTTTTTTTTATAATTACAGTACTTAAATATTGGATTTAATTTTGGTTTTTGAATAATAAAGATAAATGGCACCCAAACAGTCAAGGGACAAAAACGCGTGTCTGCCCATTTATAGGTAATCAGAACAAAAAAATGAACGTCACCTTTAATATTGGATAATTGAGTCCCATCAGAAAACTGAATATTGTATTCTGTATAGTATATTGGTAACAACACACACCACTATCCCCACTTGTATATCTAAAGTATC
Source organism: Procambarus virginalis (assembly GCA_020271785.1). Classification (NCBI taxonomy): domain Eukaryota; kingdom Metazoa; phylum Arthropoda; class Malacostraca; order Decapoda; family Cambaridae; genus Procambarus; species Procambarus virginalis. The sequence goes on from WNGS01005641.1 coordinate 6,847,596, forward strand.
AAATTGGTACACACATTTGATCAAAATATGCAAAACATTTAAATGGAAGCAAACTCGTAGAAAACATTAAACAAATATATACCCATAACTAACATCCATTTTCCTTCATTTTATTTTCAGTTGATAAAGCCAGAGAGTTCCTCAGCACACACGGTCAACATTCACGAATGTTCCTCTTCCCCTTCATTATCTTGGGTTTGTCTGGCCTTCTTTTTAATGCCTGAAATCTATTTGGTGGGTAACTAACTTTGTCACAATTCTTCTAAACAATATTGTATTTTGTGCAAGACTCAACGTAAGAGTCATAAAAGCCTGATAATTTCAGAAAAAGCATGTACCTGACATGACTTGGCAATATACATTTTAAAAGCAGATTGCCACACAGTGTGGCCTGATTAAAATCGAATAAGTTTGTTTAAAAATGGTTCCATTGAAACCTTTTATAACCTGTGTGTGTTTATCTGCAGTGAAGCAGTTGGTCAAGTTCTTGAAAGACAATATTAAGACTAGTAAGTATTTCACTAGTAAAAGGATTAATTTCTATATTATTGATCATGAGGCGAATCTAGATTTAATCTAAGACGTACTGACCCATGCTGCTGTTACACAATATTGATCCATGCCAATTCTGTCTAAGCTCACTTATCCAGACTATATGGAAGATAAGCCAGATACCTGGATAAGCAGAATTTTTACCTGCGAAATCCAAAAATGACAATATTCATAATTTTTTGTTCCACAACCAACATAATTCACATTTCCACACACAATACATTAAAAATATAATTTAAAACAAAAGTCAACTTGTTGTAGTTTGTCTTCTTATTTGATACTAAACATCTTGAAATGTGTAGTTTTTTTAAATTTACATAATCTAATCTCTGGTTATTCGGATATGGCAGTCTTGCCAGAAAGTTCATCCGCACTTGACTTAGACCATGACAGTCTGCATTATCCGACCAAATCTCCAGTTATCCAGATACAGCGAAATTTTGCCCCCCAAAAATATCGACACAATCTTGACTGGATAACCCAAATATTTGGTTCAACAGGCTTTTGATAACTAGCTCATACAGTATTTCTCAACATCTTGACCCATGCTAGTATTACACAACAGTGTGTTGTTGCTGTGTATAACATGATCTTTCAAGTCTTTCTTTGCAGTGTGTACACACGCACGCACACGTACACACACAGGGTAGATAAAGATAAACTGTTTTAACATGGGTGGTATGCGAACAAGGGAACACAGTTGGAAACTGAGTACCTAAATGAGCCATAGAGATGTTAAAAAGAACTTTGTCAGAGTAGTTAACAGATGGAATGCATTAGGCAGTGATGTAGTGGAGGCACACTCTATACACAGTTTTAAATGTAGATATGACAGAGCCCAGTAGGCTCAGGAATCTGTACATCAGTTGATTGACAGTCTAGAGGTGGGACCAAAGAGCCAGAGCTCAACCCCCGCAAGCACAACTAGGCGAGTACACATACATACATACATTGATACATATATATTAATATGCACTGCAGAGATTTGTACTCGTAAGGTTTGTGACGTGACTTATTTTGTGTAATTATTAGTTTGTGTCTAATTACTTATTTATTGGTTTTCTTTCTGACTTGAATTGGCTGCTCAACACATGATGCCTGATTGAACTTTACCCATATTTCAAATGGCCAAAAAAAGTATTTGCCACCATTAATGACATTTTATTATTTAAGCTTGCTTCCTGTTTGGCTCTCTCTTTTCATGTGCAATGCTGGTTTTGTTTACTTCACAATTTCTTTATGCTGGTCACAACTTTATTATTTAATGTCAATCTTTGTTATGGGCATAATATTTTTTTTATATTATTGACAAAGTTTCGAAATAATGTACTGTAAAGCTTTTTTAGTAATTTATAATAGTACAAAAGCCTCAGTGGTTAGAATTAGTAGTATTACTTGCACTAGATAATAGAGAACTGGAGGAACTCTGTATTTTTGTATTTCCTTTCTTTGTCCTGATGCTTCTCAGCAGTATGTACAGTATAGTTGAACATTTATTTAACATTCCGCTGATTAGAACATTTAAGATACAGTACTCTAAAATTAGCGCATCCTTCTGTGTTTGCTGCCCTTTCCCCCGCATCACACTTCCCTGAGGACCTCGCACACACCAAGCCTTCACTTGTGCAGTGTCACACGACATTTGTACATGTTAGAGCACCTTCACGTTCCAGCCACATTTTGCCACTTGGCTCGCCACAAAGTTGTGTACACTAACTACACTTACTGATGGTGTTAATGATGAATAGTTCTTGATTGCAGTTTACAGAAGCTTGTACTGTAGTGTGTAAAGCTTCTCAGATTCTGTATATGTTATGCTACTCATGTTTAAGGTATTCATCAAGGATTTTACCTCACTTTATACTTTAGTAAAATAAGAACTTATTTATTTATGAATGTAGTCATTTTGACTTGTGCTACCTGGTGTAGATTATGGATTCTTGATATGTCTGATTTTTAGAAGGCCTTATTTTGTTTTTGACATTACAATGTGATAGCTTTATATTTTGTATCATTGTTGAAGGGGTTGCAGTGAAAGTTACCAAAACAGTGCTTTCAATTAAACTGGGTAACGTAAAAAAAAAGATTTCTATATTGAACTCACTAGGTGCATAATGTTGTGATCACACTGCTAGCTACTGGCAGGATAGAGGATGGATTTTGCTTGTCTTGTTCATGTGCATAACAGCAAGTGCAGCTTTATAGATTTGTTTATCATTATCATACTTAAGCTTAATTCAGTTCTTTATATGAATGAGGTCTGTTTTGTGTATTAAATTCCAGTACTGAATGACTATTAATTTAGCAATATAATGATAATTGCATTGTTACATTATATAGTCTATTTTGATATAAAGTATGAAACATTACCAGTTTGCTTACTTAAAGATGTTATTGGAGATTACATGGTGTATTATATATTAATACTTTATACTGATGGTATTGAAAATGCAGCATTACTGTCAAAGTTCTTATATCACCTGTTATAAATTTGTCATTTGTCTGAATGAAAGGCTAATCATTTCTAGTCCATTTGGAATTACAGGTAACTAATTAGAAACCTTTACTGATATCAACCAGATATTCTTTAATTATTTTATTTTAAGTGTTGATTTTCACCATAGCTAATTTTAATAGAATATTAAGTAATGCAAATAGACTGTAGACATGATTAGGAAGAAATTTGTGTAAAATGTCTAAGGTCACTTAACTGTTATTACTTGGTAAGAATTCCATTCTTTGATCAAATCACACAGCATTTTATGAATGATGAACATGTTTTACACAATAGCATAATGAAGCTATGTTGCATACACAGTGCATTATCTGACAGTATTTGTATTCCTGCCACAGCTTCAATCATGTTTTTGTCTGGAATCCTCAGTTGGTGGGTACCTGTGTTATGACATCCTCCAATTTGTACGAACATGCTTAATAAGAGCTCAGTAAAACATCATACTCCCAGAGTTGACATAGTACTGTATTATAATTATGGCAGGAGTGTGCGTATTCCACCAAATGATCTGTATGAACCTTTGCTAAAATTAGACTGTCAGCTACAGTACAACAAAAAAGCTGGATGCTCGATGATTATAATAGCTAATTAGATAGTTTAGTTTGAACGTTAAAGTCGGTGTGTTATGAAATATAGGCCAGTGGTGTAGTGGATAATGGTAATGTCACTCTCTAGGTTAAACTTTGTTTGGTCTGGCCAGTAACTGGTTGGGTGACTGTGAAGATAGTCTTGTCCTTAGTGAGGAAGCTCTTGGTATGCCTAATAGGCTTCCTTTCCCTGACAATGAGAGATGCTAAAGGTCACAAAATTGTCTTAAGGAAGTCATGATGGGTCAGAAACCTTAAACTATTGGATATATATACCAGTAAATTAAAGATGGGCTTAGTGCTGTATTTACATATAGCAGTCTTTTTGTTTGTGAGCCAACAGTTGGCTCACTATAAGTGAACTAAATTATAGATAAATTATAAAAGTTAAATAACCTCTTATTTATAAAAATTGTGTGTTATGTCATTTAGTTATAAGATGCATTTCTTCTTGATCACCAGCTGCACATAATGTGCCCAGGGTTTGGAACACTTGGAAAATTAGTACTCTTCTAGTACTGTGCTAAATATTCTCAGCAGTATTGTATTGAAACTCCTGTCAGTCTAAAGATGCATGCCGGAGAAGAAAAGGCTAGCTGAACTTAGTGAATAAATCTACAGTGCATATAAAAGTTTGTTTTCTGTTTTGCCTCTATGTTAAAAAGATGCAACTATTCTCATCATCTAATATTAATGTTTGGTTTCTTATAATTATATGAAAATTTGAAAGGATAACAGCTTAGCACTTTCAACTCTCCCGAATGGTCATCAGAGCCGTACTGAGAGACAGTTGTAGAGACAGTATAAGAGGAGAGTGGGACCGCAAGTTGTCTGGACGACACAGGGCTCCCGATGTCACTCATAAACATAAAATAGAAATTGGAGCGTGAGAAGGCAGAAACCACACATATATGTGTGTGTGTATAAGACTAAATGTAAAATATATGTGGTCGGCCTTCTCTTTTTTTTTTTTTAACTTACATAAAAACTTGATCTAACCTAACCAATTATGTAATTCACATTCTTAATATAATAATATTTATTGGAACAAACCAATTTGAAGAGAGATATTTGAAAATAATGAAAAATCACTATGCCTGTTAGATATATTAGGTCAAGAAGTGCGGTTCTGGCTATTAGGTACAACATGACACTCATTCATACGTATGTGTCGGAGAAATACGTAGTTTGGAAAATGTGGAAAAATAGGTCGTAGTGTACGTTAGAGAAACAACTGTTAGAAAGGCAGGGGCCCAAGATAGCAGCTTGATCCTATAGGCACAAATAGTAAATACCCACAGATTTACAAGGGTACAAATTTGAAGGGATGAATATACAGTAGTAGAGGATGTGTGTGCATACAGAGCCGTATAGTCGCTGTAGTGGCCCATATTGTATACAGTCATCCCTTCTCAAGTGGAGGAGTTACTTTGTTGCATGCAAAAAGCAGTTACTTTATAGTAAACACAAACTTAGTATGTTAGTGAAAAAGTAATTTTCAGAGGACAAAAATATTATAATGATATTAGCATGTATGTGTGTTATAAACATCTCTGTTCAGTCTTCATCACTGGTAACCCAACATGAGTTGTTTATCTACTTAGTCTCTCTCGATGGCTAAATGATTGAAAAGCATTTTTCATATGTAAAATATGTTTAGTACAATACTGTATATGGTTTGCCAAGGTGTGAGGTGCTTCATCTTGGCACAGTAAGGCATTGAAAGAGAAGGCCTCAATAAGCTGCTAAGACTTACTCTTTCCAGTTAGGTCAGATCTGATTTGTGCAAGATATGTAGGTATGCTGTGCGTATACTTTATTTGTTTTTGTTACGGAAATGTTACTATCTGCACATTAAAATTTATCCTTAAACATAATTGTACCTTGTGAAATAACTAGAATGTTGGTTGGGAATGGTATGAAGACATCAAGAAATCTGGTGGCTTATCTTGTGAGGAAGAAAATGCTAATTTATGTATTATGAGGAGAGGGGGAGATGTAATTTTGTTCACATCATGCTCCTCTTAAGTCAGTCACACATTTAATAAATTTAACACTGATTCAAAGTGAAAGACTTGGTGGTAGGTTTGTATTTTATTTGCAACGTCTTGCTACAAGAGGTTTGTCAAGTAAACGAGGAATTTATACTAGTTCATGCTATTTATATGCCTGGGTTGTTGGCAAGGAAGGAGGGCTCACATGCTAAGAATAGTGGTAAGATAATTAAATTATCAAGGCAAATGAAAAATCATTGTTAAAACTCGTGATCTTCTCTTTAAATGTAATGCTCTAAACTTGTCTTTCTGCTCCCGTTGCTGCTTTCTGCGTAAGATTATAGGCATCTTAAGTGATACACAGCCATTCTGTCTTAGCACTTTATTTGTAATAATAACTAAATTTAAATGCTCACTAAGCCTAATAAGCCTAATTATTATTCTAATATACAAACTGCCAGATGTAACAGTTGAGGAGTTCACAGAGTAGATACACAAAATAGAGAGTACAGTATCCTTGTTAACCTAGCAAACTCAGTACCAGATATTTATCCCCCTTGGAGACTTCAATCCACCCAATCTACCTGGAAATAACCAACCACAGGTCAGAGAACTACTGACAAATTCTTTCTCAACTTACATATTAAATAACCAAGTACAGTACAGTATGATTGAAAACACACTTGGCCTGATCTTCACAAACAATGAAGAAATAATGAGACATTACAACCTCTCATCCTACATACTTAGTCTGCAAGTTCATGAAGTTCAAATTAACATTAATACATGCAGTAGAGCCAGGAGGATCAGCAAGTATGAAGGGTTGTTCAATCAATTAAATTCTAACAAGTGGATTGACTGAGAAAAATATAGACCTTGTAAACATTCAATGGGAAATGGTCTTAAGCTTGAGGAAAGTTTGAAACTACTCAGATGGAAGTCACGAGTAAGGCGTTTTTCATTCAATCATGAGAGGGCTGGCTGCTGGATCAACGAGCATTTGGCCAGTGTTCCAAGTATGGGCGGACTGATATCAAGAGAGAATATTTTCCACGCAGGGAAATATGCCCAACCGAATGCTGAAGCATGTGCCTGTGTGATACAGACGACTATACATACTCACAAGGAAAAAAAATCATGGGTATGCTTAAGCAGACGTGACTTTCACAACAAAGAAAAAGAAATCTAAGCCAGGAGATAGAAGATATAGAGCAGATACTGAAGGGCAATTCGATACCAGTCTGAGGAATTGGAATTGAGACGGAAAGCTATACAAGAGATGGAGAAAAATCCAAAACATTTCTAATCCAAATCCAAATTTAAAAACGTCCACTAGTATTGAACTTGTACTTACAACTTAAGGTTCGTACGCAGAAGCTGACAAAGAAATTGGTAAAATCCTAAAAGGCCACTATGTTTATTGCCCCAATAAACATTTATTGATGTTTAACATTGATTAGTTCCAAGTATTTAAGTATGGTGGAAATGAGGAACTGGAATGAAACAAAAGGTACAGGACAGAGACTTACTCATAGAAGGAAAGCAACATATAAAAGATCTGGGAATTGATGATGTCTGATGACCTGACATTTTAGTGAACATTACGGAGCAAATACAGTGGCAGCCAGGAAAATAATTGAATGGATTATGAGAAGGTTCAAATCCAGAGATCCCACAGCAATGCTAATATTATTTAAATCACTGGTGCTGTTCTGTCTTGAGTACTGCTCAGTACTCGCTTTCCCTTTTGGAGCAGGAGAGATTGCTGAAATAGAGGGAATAAAGAGAACCTATACAGCACTCACACAATTAAACACCCAAACTATTGAGACAATCTCAAAGCTTTCAAAATGTAAACTGGAAAGGAGATGAGAGAGTTATCAAATAATATATACTTGGAAGGCCAGGTCCCAAATTTGCACAGTAGAATATCAGCAAACTGGAGTGAGAGAGATTGAAGGAAATGCATAATCAAACCAGTGAGGAGAAGAAGGTGCAACTGGCACTGTCTGAACATCAAAAGTCCACAGCTGTTCAATACTCTCCCAGCAAGCATTAGAAATATTGCTGGAACAAAGGTGGATGTCTTCAAGAAGCATCCCGTTCCAAGCAACAGCCTGTTGGACCAAGTTATCACAAGTCAAGTCTGGCCCCAGGCCGGGCTTGAGAAGTAGAATGACTCTGAACCCTCTCCAGGTATGCCACAACCCTGGTGACATTTATACTTTGTTGTGGTGCTCTCACACTTTGTACATAATAGAGACATCAAATGACTTAACAGTATGGATCAGCAGATAAATGTACATGCCAGACACAGTAAATTACTGGAACAGGGTGCTGGTTCAGTCCCCATTCTGCTTCAATGATTTTCTTATAGATATATCATGTTATTGTGATTTCCTTGTCACTGTTTAAAATCTGTTTCTCATATACTGTACAGGGAATACCCTGCTCACATCACAGAATGGAACAATGCCTAACTTAAAATTAAAGAAAATGACTTGATGATTCGAAACAGTAATTGTCATAAAATGCAACAACCAATGAAATTTCTACATAATTCTTCACTATCATAATTACTGTACAGTACAGTAAATTCCACAATGCACTGTTCACAATTCATGAACATATACATTTAGGACTACAATGACATGATTTCTGTATCACTCATCTTACTTGACAAAATACAGTGGTTGAAATTCGGCTTCCTGAATTATTTCTAGTATTTTGCCAATATTCTGTGATGCAGATAATGCTAAATAGTCTTTTGGAATTAATGCTTCCCATAATTACTTTCATCCTATTGTTAATCCTTTTACAGAGGAACCTCATACTTGAACGGCTCCCAACTCGCACAATTCGGCACTCATATGCTGTGTCCGTGCTCAGTAGTTGACGTTTGCTCAGCACTCAAAAGTAAACACGCGTAACAGACAAGTGTGTTCTCAGTAGCTGTCGTTTAATACATACCCCTGTTAAACTTCACTGTAAACTTCTCGTGTTTTCTTTGATATTTTTTATATTTTTAGCTTGCATAAGTCACCTTGGTGCTTAAGAAAGGTAGTGATAATAGTAGCCAAATGAAAAGAAAATGAGTTAGATCCATGATAGAAATGAAAATCCATGAATTCTGGAAGAACCACTTCAACGTTCTCTATTGCCTCATAGACAGCCTGGGAAAAAGTCTCTGAAAGGGGCATAAACTCTACCTGGAGGAAACTGTGGCCAGATGACGAAGCAGAAAGACTGAGCAGGTCATTGGGCTTGGAAGTTTGTGCTGATGTGAAGTAGTTAGTGGAAGAGCATGGAGCAGAGCTTACCACAGAAGAACTGCAGGACCTTCAGAGGGAGGAGCAACACAGCAGCTGAGGAATTGTCTTCAGAGGATGAGGGTTGGGAAGATGTCCCTGGTTCTCTAATATAAGAAATGTGTTTAAACGGGTGGAAGTGCAAAATTTTCTTAAAGTATCACCCTGACAAACTGTGTTAAAATCTCTTGAATGATAATGCTATGTCTCACTTTAGAAAGATTTTAATATGACAGACAAAAGCAATCATCTTTGGACAAGTTTCTCATAAGAAAGGAATCCAGTGGGTCTAATGAGGGAAAAAAAAAAAAAAAAAAAGAGAGAAAAGAAAGAACCCCAGAAGCACAATTACATGAAGTTGTTACAGTAGGGGACTCCCCTGCCACACAGTAACATCTCTCCTCCTCTAACTCACCACCTTCCACATACATCAACTCTCCTAAGTGCAGGTAAAGTGAGAATATATGTTGTTTGTATTCATTTGTTGTTTGTATTCATATGTCCAATTTTCATTATTCTTTTTGGGAGGGGGGGGGGGAATTATTTGGTACTCGAAGAGATCGGCACTTAAAACGTCCTCTGGAACCAATTAAGCTCGAGTGATGAGGTTCGACTGTATATCTATACTTACCCCAACCTTCCTTGGTGAACCCAAGCATATAAATAACTTTACTTGGTGTGAAATTTTGTAATAAATTGTCTACAAAGTAGTAGTGATCTAGTGTGAAGTTTTATCATGTTATGAAATCAAGACCTGATTACACATGGAAGTTCATCTCACATGATAAAGCAAATATTTTATCCACATGAGGTGGTACTGTAGCACAAAAGAACATGGAAATTACACTGGAGGGACCCACAAAATCCTCTCAAATACATTGAGTGCATATTCTTGAGAGACTATGGTGGTACGCTTCTTCCAGCCAGAGATCTCCCCCTCTATGTATCTAATTATATATACTGTATAATATATACAGTACTGTACTGATATATGTATATACAGTCATATATATACTGTATATATATATATTATATATATATATATATATATATATATAGATATATATATATATATATATATATGGTGGTATGCCAGTACACACATACACACACACACCACCTGTATTCAATTATTCCCCCCCCCCCCTCCCTCTTAATTTTTGTTTAAAATAAGATCTGTGATTCTAATTTTGAAATTGCTTTGGTATTAGTACTTAATTAATTTACAATAAATCAAAAGTGGTTCAAAGTTTTCTGTGGTATTTTATTATGTATACTGTAATGCAGAATACACACATTACATTTCAACATGGTCATTTTCTGCATCATTCTGTCATCTGTATCAAAGCCAAAATCCTTTTTTGTGGAAAGTAAAACCTGAGTAAAGCAAGTTCATATTTGCTTTGTAACAATGGTTGCCTAAGCTGATCTTTATAGTTGATGTTTAGAAAGCGAAGTATCTTATGATGGTTGGGAATGCTACAACGTGTGGGCCTGTGCTTGCGTTCCACGCTCAGTGTTCAGCAAATATTTTTGGTATTTGTTTTATTGGCTGCCACTGTACTATTTTTATGATCAAAATTAACTGGCATGATACATAACCCTGATTTATATTGTCCAGTTTATTCAAGAAACTGGATAAATTAAAGGTGAATAGTTTCAGGATTGGGATAGCTGAAAAGGCCAAATGGCATACATCATTGCATCCTCACTGAGTCGAGACCAAAGAACCTCTTTGTTTTTTCTTTTTGATACTGCCAATATATTCAATGATAAGTACAAAAATAGTTTTGAGGTATAAACTACCTTTTTAATTGACTCAGTATGTAATGACGACATAAAACTTGCTACGTATTTAGTAAATTAAAGTTTAGTGTTTCAGGTTTATTTCAGTAGCATAGTATCATTGTGTAAAATTCTTATAAATAAAGTAGATTTTGTAAGAAGTAGCACTTATGAAAATATTTTGATGTATTCCTTTACATACTTTATAAGAATGTTGTAGTGATTTATCAGTAAACTAAACAATAAAATGTTTGTTGTAGCTATGACTTACAACCCGTTGTATACATATGACATAAATATTATAAATAAAATCCTTTAGCAAAATTATTCATGTTCTGTTGCTGGGATCCACTTTTGCTAGAATAGAGTAGAGAGGCAGTTTATGTAGACTTGCATTTTTAACTTTCATATTTTTTGTATCAAATTTTGTAAAAGCAAATGAATGAATTGAAGCCACAACAGTTTTATTACTAGGTAATTATAGAGTATTTGGCTGCACTATACTGTATTTACAGTAATTGTATCTTTCCAGATAGCTTATGGACCCCATTAAATTACCATGATGACTGTTACTGTCTCTCCATTACCTAACTTGCCTTGATGCTACAATGTTCTTGGAGAGTATTATTTTCCCATTGTTGAAGATGGGAAGGTTTATAGGCTTAGTAAGGTGCCCCTACACCAGCAACTGACCTTTCCCAGAATGCAATCCACAACATTTGCCTAACTCCCAGGAACTTATGAAATGGATGGGTAATGGATACAATTATAAGTAGAATCCCAGGTACAGTACTTACTTATTCTTAGGTGAACAGAGGCATCAGATGTAAGAAAACATGTTCAAATGTCTCGTTCAGTGTTGATGTGGAATCCAGGACATGTTGGTTTGGAGCCAACTGTATTGGCCAATGTAACCTTAGTTTACTCTACTATGAAGCCATGTTAAAGTACAGTATCACAATCATAATTCACTTTTCTGGAAGGGCTCCTATTGGTGGCTCCTTGGTGAATAGCTCCACCCCACTTCACAATAGTGAAGTCTGAATAACTTTCTGCCATCTTGTCTATATCAGGACAGAAATTCAGAAAACCAGAGATTTTTCCACATACTGTACTGTACTAAAGTCAAGCATCGGGCTGTGCCATGTTAGTCCCGTACAGCTGTGGCTCAGGGCGTGTTGTTTAGGGCGAGTGGTTTCAAAGTAGGGGGTATCGAGAAAGAGGGAAGAATCAGGAAGGGCTGCCTAGGATATATGGGGCATGTGGATGGGCCTATAATCTGCATTGTATACAATAAACAAATTCTTTTAGAACTATTCATCACAGTAAAAAGTTAAATATCCAATATTATGACAAATACAAATTTCTTAAAAACTATGTGCACAGGCTAATGACTAGTTTCCTCCTAAAATTCGGGGATTTTTGTTTTGGGTCAAGCTAAACAGGCCATGTGCTCCTGAAACTCATGTTATGTCACAGTGCCGTGCCATTAGTGAAATATTTCTTAAATAACTGTTTTGTTTTCAAAGTAACTTTGATCATTTTTTTTAGCAAGGCTGTCTGTGCAGTCTTGGTAATGAGCAATCATTCTGAAGGTGTTAAGAGGAAGAACGTTGTGCTAACAATTAAGGACAAGTTATGTGTTATGGAACTCTGTGAAACACAATATTGTTTAGAGGAAAATTATCAGTGAAAAATTTAATGCAGATACAAGCAGTGTTTAAGTATTAAGCATAAATTAAGAACATATATTTTGTCTAATAATTGATATTCTTATGAAATCTATAACAGTTATGAAACTGGGCTTTATTAAAGAATTTTGCGTGAAATTCTCTAGCTATGAGGAGCGAAGGTAGTGCACCAGAGGCTGTCAGGCTGTCAGCCATGGTATGCACGAGTGCCGACTGCAAGTGTTAGGTTACGTAAATTTTCAAGAATTCTTAGTTTTAAAGCTTCAATCAAGAAGACGAACTGCAACAAGGTAAGCTGAAATTTGTATAAGATTACAGTATTGATGAGTATGTTTTTATTACAGTTTGTGTTGAAATACAAATTATGTTGGTTGTGGTACAGGAATTTTGAATGTTAATTTTTGTACTTCCCTGGTAAGAATTCTGCTTATTCGGTGGGGGTCCTTCCCACATTGTCCGGATAATTGAGCTCATACAGTAATGATTAATTTTTGTGTGCATATTTTGTCAAGCTATTACTAAAGTTTGAGCATGGTAATGAGACATGAAATATATTCTGCACTGTATATATGGTGTGAGAATATTTATATACCAGTAGTACTTCATGTACAAATGAACTTGCACAAAATATTTCAATACATGTATGACTATCTGTAGAAAACTATTTTCCAATACAGTACTGTAGTATCTTTCTAATAAAGCCATTGTATTAATGTCTTCTGCATGATATCCGTTTTTACTTCTGAAAATCAAGTAACATGCCAATAATGGTGCTCCTAGACCACTAACTCTATGAACACATTAATGTCATTTGTTTCTGTCATATAATGCACTGACTGACAACTGGTTAAAAAAATAATTTAAAAATCTTCATATGCTTAAGTTAGGTTAATCATAAAACATAAGACACATGACATTTACTGGTATTATTCTATACAAAAGTACACTGCTTGCATGCTTTAACCATAGAAGAAGAAAAAAAAGATGCTTCACAACTTATGGGTGTGACTAAGTAAAAGTTTATTTTTGCATTACATATTATTACACATTGACGATATGATAACAAGGGGAGGGTTTTCCCTATGGGTTCGTTAATGCTAAGAGTCTTTGGTAAGGCAGTTTAGGTCTTGTAACAAACTTGGTTTATACTGCAGTGGGTCAAAACAACAACAAATGTAATTCATAGTCTTATCAACATGTGATATGCATTTAATTAAAGATTAAGGAAGGGGAATTCTGCTGAGCTCCAAACAAATCAATGGTTTGTTAGACTGCCTAACAAAGAGTTTTCAAATATATAACTAAATATACTTTGTGATACTATCAGGATCAGCACTGCTCATCCACAGTGACATTTAGCGTAAATACCTTTAATGTTAATGAATAATGAACTGAACTTGGAAGTGTATTGAGTGATAAGAATATGTGTATAATACAGATTTTAAGAACATTTCAGAGGAGCACACATTCTTTGAGAGAAATAGAATTTCATTTACAGGAAGTGTGTGCATTTCTTGTACAAGTGTACACATTATTTACAGTTCTATGGCAGTGGGCCTAGCAACCAACTGAACATGGAGAGAGAATTAGACTAGTTGAAAAGATCAATAAGATGTTAAATACTATGTCCAAAGTAACAAAACATGAGCCTATAATGAGTATAAAATCTAGTGCTGTATGTAATACTAGTGTATACATAAAGCATTTATCTCTTACAATCTTAAGTACAGTATGTACAACTTGCAAGGATGCGACTCTTTACGTGTGTTGCCATTCTACACACAAATGATTCCAGCACGGACTATTGGCAGTCTGTGATAAACAAACACATAAAGAGACTTGGGAAGCTATCATCAGTGTTAGTAAACTAATCCAATACATATATAACTGACTGGTATACATTTTATGAAGCTACTTTAAAGGTTTCTGTAACTAATGGAAAAATCAAGTGTTTCTTTACTGGTGACGAAGGTAGTGAATAAAAGTTTTATAATAAAAATGTGCAAAATGTGTAAGAATTTTTTGTTCTTTAATGTAACTGTATTGTTGTGATGTACAAATAACTTAATTTGTGTATATACTGATGAAGAGTGTGGGTGCACTTGTTTTAAGTTGGCAGTTCTTAAAGAAAACTTTAAGCAACATTTATATTGTCCAAAAAATTCACAATTCTTGTTGCCAGTCTGAAGTAATTGGATTGGATGCCAAAGTCCATCCTCAGGAAGATCAACTTCCTTCCACCTTAAAAGTATAGGATAGATCAGTAGGTCTATACAGTGAGTGCAAAGTAGTCACATCCTGTTCCCTTACACTTGACCTTCACAGCGACCAGCCACTAAAACATTTGCCTCACATTCAACATTTTGTCACCCGATATAAATGAACAAAAATAATTAACTTTGTAATGCACTAACCTTTATAAGAATGAGTTATGATTCACTATTACTGCACTTACTAAATGCACCTCTTTTAAACAGAATGATTAAAATCAAGAACATTTATGTTAGAACCTAAAGGTTAGAACATTTTTATAATTATAAAATGTGACCTAGTTAAAAATAGGACTGGTAATAAATGCATGATATGCAAAGCTTTTAACAGTATTTGGAGACCCATATATTAATTACAACCTATGGATGTCCAATATGTTAACTTCCAATACTGTTGCAAGGAAAAGGGATCACCAGCTGGTCACTGGAATACGTGCTACTACAGCGCAGTACCAAAAGAATGATATCTATGGTTTGGGGGAAGATTATGGCTCTCTTGCCTTAACAATACGAGATANTGTTTGGTGCCTGTACAAAACCTACATGCAGTCAAGTAGTACATATTGTTCATGCATACATACTTTACATACATATCAGTGTGACTTCACTCATCTGGCTAAATGTTTCCAAGTCTTCATCCTGTTGTTGGCATACTTTATGCAGATATTCTGAACTTCACTTCATATTCTGAATGTACAGTTGGTGGTGTTTGGCAGGTCTAGGGACTTCCCCCCTTTACTCACTGCTCTGAAACCTCTTGTGGGTTTGGAATATGGGGGTCACGTGACAGTGATTACTGGGAAGAAGGGACACAACGAGCATAGTTCTTATCATGTAACTACACAGATATATACAGTGCATGCACACACTGTAGATGGTAGCTCATTTAAATGTTAACACGTTTTAAAATTATTTTCAAAGCTATAATAGTTCAATCAATCTGCACTTTGATTATTATTGCCAGATTTAAATTGTTGACAGGTGAAAAAGATGTTACTGTACCTCTTGAGCCATGTGTATCTGCAGCAAGAGACATATCTGTGTGTGGAGGTCGTGTGTGTGGAGACCGTGTAAAAGGGTTAGACTGTGGACTCCAGGTTGGAATTTGGCTTTCCAATGTTCTGGGACAGCCAGACCTGAGGCTTATGCAACAGACAAGTGAGAGATTGAGCAAGTTAAAATCTATTATCCATGGTAAGCCAATTGAATTTTGTGAAGCATTTATTGTTTATGTGATAGTTGTCTGTTTTCTTTTGTTGTCATAGATGGCGGACTTTGTTAATTTTATTGGCCCCAGCACACCACATGCCTGTGGTACACAATAGCCCCCAGCACCCATGCTTGTGGTACACAACAGCTCCCAGCACCCATGCCTGTGGTACACAACAGCCCCCAGCACCCATGCTTGTGGTACACAACAGCCCCCAGCACCCATGCCTGTGGTACACAACAGCCCCCAGCACCCATGCTTGTGGTACACAACAGCCCCCAGCACCCATGCCTGTGGTACACAACAGCCCCCAGCACCCATGCTTGTGGTACACAACAGCCCCCAGCACCCATGCCTGTGGTACACAACAGCCCCCAGCACCCATGCTTGTGGTACACAACAGCCCCCAGCACCCATGCCTGTGGTACACAACAGCCCCCAGCACCCATGCTTGTGGTACACAACAGCCCCCAGCACCCATGCTTGTGGTACACAACAGCCCCCAGCACCCATGCCTGTGGTACACAACAGCCCCCAGCACCCATGCTTGTGGTACACAACAGCCCCCAGCACCCATGCTTGTGGTACACAACAGCCCCCAGCACCCATGCTTGTGGTACACAACAGCCCCCAGCACCCATGCTTGTGGTACACAACAGCCCCCAGCACCCATGCTTGTGGTACACAACAGCCCCCAGCACCCATGCTTGTGGTACACAACAGCCCCCAGCACCCATGCCTGTGGTACACAACAGCCCCCAGCACCCATGCTTGTGGTACACAACAGCCCCCAGCACCCATGCCTGTGGTACACAACAGCCCCCAGCACCCATGCTTGTGGTACACAACAGCCCCCAGCACCCATGCTTGTGGTACACAACAGCCCCCAGCACACACCACTACAGTGCTCTTACTAGGAAATCTGCAAAAAAAGTTATGAAGCCTGTTATGTTTGCAACATTTTCAGTAATTACGAGATATTATGTTTATTACATGCTCTAAAACTCTCTAATCTTGTATTGATTATATTTAGCTGCAAAAAATCAAGAATAATGGCAAGACCTTTGACAAGCCGCTGGCTTCCTGTCCCCATCGAGGCCACTAAATAGATTGTGGCCCCTCATGTAAACTTGCCTTTTGAGTAAGTATATTGAATCTTCATTATTTTTATACAAATATTTTTTTTATATTTTAGCTATAAGTTATTAGGTCTTAAGATTTGCTGTTAGTTTTGAATGCAATACTGTGTTTGTGTGTAGTTAAACTGACCTTAATTTCATAATGAATGTGGCCATTCACTGCTGAGTAGTTCCTATATTAGCTCCATTACTCTTGTTCTATTTGATTACAGTATGCTGTACTGTATTATCTCTGTCGACACTTGCCTAATTTCATTATACACTATTATACAGCGTGTTACCACTGCAGTGGTAACATACTCGTCCCACACTTCGCGAGCGATTGGCCTAAGTTCGTATGCTGACTGGAAAGGATTGACTAGGCGCCAATCCTTAACTATACGCCTCTGTTCACCCAGCAGTGAATGGGTACCTGGTTGTTAAACCATTTGGCAGGTTGTATACCAGGGGAAAATTAAGATTAAGGACCTGCCCAAAAGGCTGTGCATGTTATTGGCTATACAAGAATATAAGAACTCTTGTATATATCTAAATTGCATTTTACCATCCTACTCCTCTAAACTGTAATCTTTCTTTTGTTCCTTAGTACAGTATATCCAACATTACCCATGGTATATCCAACATTACCCATGGTATATCCAACATTACCCATGGTATATCCAACATTACCCATGGGCCCAGCATACCAGTGGTTTTAAGTGGTTGGTGTAATTTCTTATAGGGAAGCAGCCACACAGTAAGCATACATGTACAGAAGGCACATACAGTATACTGGTACACTCAAGACACATACAAATGTTGAATCTGTTAATGACTTACAGTATTTAATTTCATATATACAAAAAAAGTTACAGTACCATGGAATGGCTGTATTTCCCCATAGTGGACTATATATTTCAGAATTTTTTATCTTCTAATGCTGTATTAATATTGCTTTTCTTGCCAACATGTCTTCATCTGAAGAGACATTTATTCTTTACACATTTACACATAACTTTCATTGTCATATTTCTTGCTATACAAATTGAGGGGCTCTTGTAGCCATTGATGTGGTTGCCCCATGATGTGCTTGGAACTTGTTTTTCCAATACTTTATATATATTATAACACTCCTTCACCATACTTTATTCCAGTGTCGGCAAGTAATACAATACAGTTGATAGGTAGAGATGAATAATTTACAGCATTACACAAACATTAGTGTCATAATTCATGCTAACATAAAAGCTGTTGGGTCTTTCAAGTCGGTAATTACAAAAACATTAATCTCACGTGCAGGAGAATCGGAGGCAAATTTATCCCTTGCCAACGAGTCCCAGTACCTAGTAATTCATCGGCCAAGTGTGCGCAAGCTGCTGGAAGAGATCCAACATAAAAGCTCAATAGAAATGACTGAAGTAATTATATAAAAATATTTCTTGTCTTATTCTCCAATAAACTGTTGAGATGTCATATTTGCAAATGTTTGTATGTTCCACACTGTAAATTACAGTACCACTATAGTAGTGTGGAAGGTGGAGTAAAAAAGATGGGTGGTAATGGGGGTGGTGTGGAAGACTGACGTGTAGGCCCGTGGAGACACAGGTTCTGGTATAAGAAGGGATAAGGAGAGATGTGTGTGCAAAGGATGAATACAATTAGCTTGAAAGTAGAACTATCGTCCTACTTTATTAAATAAAGGTATGATAGTGACAAATGAGTATGGGTGCAGTTTGGTGTTTGACTAATCTCATTTCTTATTGGAGGCAAAGATGGTGCAGATATAAGATTGTTGAAAGTGATCATCCAAATTATCAAGTGTCCTACAAGTGTCTCGTGTGATATTACAAACTGATTTGAAATCTATGTTAAAATGTTATATAAACATATTTATAAATCTTAGTTTTAATAATATTTTCCACTTTCATGTTGACAGGAAGAGCTTGTAAGGAGATTCAGAGGAAATTTGGTTATTGATGGAGGAGATCCATATGAAGAAGATTCCTGGACATCCATTGTTATTGATAATCTTCAATTCCAGGTAAGATATTAGATGTTTCTTATTTAATTTCCTGCCAACAAAGATATGAAAAACTGTACACAAGGGCTAAGCCTCATCATAGAAAATGCTTCACTAAAGACTAGCCAGTTCCCTATGTATTGGTAGTTGTGAAAAGTGAGGTGGAGGTAATGTCTGGTTGCAAAGGTTATAAAGCATGTAATGTTGTACTAATTTCAATTTTATCTTTGAGGTGGCCACATGATTGCTTCCAAAGGCAATATCTTACTTCCTCAGGACTTTGCAAACTGTAGTGTTGACGTGGTCACCATTACTGGTCATGTACACATAAGTCGGTGATCCCGCCTTGCTTTCTTCCCAAACTGTCATTCAGAAACTTCCTAGTGACCAAGGAACCTCTGTAGGCATACAAGATTTAAGGAAGCTGCAAAAGGCCTATTGGCTAATATTTTTGGCGGCTCCAATTTACTGTATGTATGTACTGTACTACCAAACTCACTCGTGTATATTTTTAACTTGACCTTGAAAACTCAAATGATCCTGGCATGTTACCTGGTAATCTGTTCCCCAAATCAACAACCCTATTTCAAAACCAGTATTTGCCCAATAAATATCTAATTTTATTATATATAAATTGGATAAGTTTAGATTTATGGTCTTGTGCAAGTATATTAGATACATTATTACATTAATATTCCCTATCTTTTGCTGAATGCATTCAAATTAAGTTTTTGTCCATTCTGTGGTATGGCAACCAAAATTAAACTGCATCATCTGAATGGGTCGAACATAAAATATTTGAGTAACAGCAGAGGTCCCAGGGGCACTGTACTAACAATGAATTTACACTTTAATTCCATTTATATTGTTTCCTCCAAAATAACTGGCTCAGTCTTTGGTGGAATGAGTGGAAAATTATGTTTCCTCCAACATGGCTGTTGCTGTCTTGTTTCCACTCCAGCTTTGCTGGGAAATGGTGCCCAATAAATTGTCAAGATGGCACCCATGGTATGTGGAAGAGCATTTTGAACATTTTTGCTTTGAAGAGGCTTCCGAGCGTTTAGGAATGTACTTTCAATTAGACGTGTATGGCTGAATTGAGAAATCATTCTTCTTAGAAATGGCCTGGCAGGGTCATTTTCAATAGGCATTTGCTGAATTGGAGATGAGGTGATACTTTCAGGCTTGAGTGTGCCTCCTCATGAGAGTGAGATATTGCCTAAGGAAGTGACCAGCTCAGAATGGATGTCACATGCAGTACATACTGCCTTAATTTTTCTGATAAATTTGTAGAACGAATTTAATCAACAGATACAAGGTGGATGTAGGCGATGTCAGATGGTGTGCGTCATCCCAGATACTGGTGAACGCACCAGGGAACCAATGTTGACGCTATCCGCTACTAGAGGTTCATCTATGGCGTTTGGTGTTCATGCGAAAGCTCTCTTTCCTGCGAGCTCCACAGACATCTCTGGTATTATTTGTGTTGGAGCACCGGTAACAAGTAGTACTAGCAATACTGAGAATGGAAAAATACAGTAGTAATTATGGTGGCAATTTACTAATGTAATTAACACACAAAATACGTGTGAAGATTAAATTTAATCGCATTTTAATTTCCATTTCCGTAAAATTGAATTACAAGTTTAAATTAGCAACAAATTGAAATCTGAAAACATGTTCATTATCTTTGATTCAAAAAATCCATTTTTTTTTTTTAATACAGTGCACAATAACCATCAGATGAATAATAACAGAGCCAGGGAATGAAGCAACCTGCCTGCATGCTGGGGGTTGACAGTTTAAATGTTTGTTGTGTAATTTATTGAAATATTTGGACCTTGTAAATGGTTGTGTTGAATGTGGCATTATGCAAGGCATTAGATTGGGGCCAAGGGCAAGTTTGATGTTGCTACCTTCCCAAGAGTAATGGAGGGGGTCATGGTGCTATACAGTACTTACAATCATTGAAGAATTGTTAAGTAATGAAGAGTTGATCCACACTAGGTAAGTTATCGGACATTAGTTCAAGGTCAAATTTAAGTAGTGTGTTCACAAATACACTGATATTTATACAATATTTATTGTGACAAATTTACATTACATGTGATTATTTACAGACTTGACAATATAAGTTACTTCGACACATACTGCAGTTCATCAAATGTAATACTATTCACTTTGTCGGATCAATAAGCATCCTAAATATGTATATAAAACCTTTCACTTGCTAATGAGTATACAGTATATTTTTATTAATGGAAATCAATTAAAAAAAATGTAGCGTAGTCATACCCTGTAGCCTACCCTAATAAAATTTTGTTCCAAACTAATTTTCATTAGAAGTCACTGTAAAATGTCTTTATTCAAATTGGTTACAGCATTTAAAAAAAAAATGTATTAGTGGCATATTGGGCCAAATATTACATAATCAAAATCCTTAAGAGTTGAAAGGATGTTTAATTACAGACTGCAGTGTAGGGCTAAAGGTAACCCTTTCTTAGAACGAAGAAAAATATTTTGTTACGTAAATACTATGTAAAGTGACATTGATAACTGAAGGTTAGTCTAAGTACTGTATTAGGTACAAGACAAACCTTGTGCATAGTAATTTAAAAAAAAATCTGAGTCAGTAGCTATTGTACAGTATTTGACTTTATGAAAAATTAAACCCTGGAAATTTAGCTTTATCCATAATAAACTAAACATCCATTGTGTACTGAGAGCTCGGTGGGCAGTAGCAGCGAGTACAATCCTACACCGATGCTGCATTGGCCATAGATTCCTAATCTTACCCAATCATACAGTATTATTTCATCAATGTCATAAGCTTTCTCAGCTGTATATGGGACATCCTATATGTCAAGCACATCTAAATGACTTCCACTCAAATATTTTAACTATAATCAAAAGCAGTTTAGCTAACACCAACAAAGTGATATTTAATAAAATGCTTTTGCAATTTCGATGCAGTAAATATCAATGCCCTAGCACTGAAGTTTGTGCATCTGTCAAAGAAAGTAGAAAGTGGCAGGAATTAATAAAAGGGATTACATTATAGTATTTGTGCTATTATGGAATCTAATTCCAATTCACTATATCCCTCAATTTTATTTACATTTTTGTAACACTTGAGGCTAGTTTATAAAAACTTGGTACAAAATAATACACTAAATTTTTGGTAACAAAAGACCATGTTCACATTGCCTTAATGCTATGTTAATTGTGGTTTGATCTTATAAGAGATGAACTTGTTAAGTATCTCTTAAAGATGCCGGTGTGTTGCTAGTCAAGCATGGCAAGTGCCAATACTATACAGTTTAGATACATACCTTTACCCTTTGTCCTTCCATGGAAACAATACTAGACAACAATCTAGCATCAATATCCTGATTATCTACAGTATTATACATTGAGGAGTTCCATGTGCCAAATTACCATGTCTACATGAAATTTAGAAGCACAAAAGTCATGTAATATTACTAGTGAAAAGTAAGCTATCATTAAATCACAAAAATATAAAAATTAGAGGTAATCATTTACCTGTAGTTTCTACTTCCTCTTTACATTAAATCAATCATCATTTATCATTCATTTATGCTTCAAAACTAACTTTAAACTGATCAATAAGGACTAGTGATGTGCAAAAAACAATAATGTTTACAATATAAGCAACATTTAATACCAACATGACGAATTTATAAGCAAATATACAAATGAGTAGCAGAAGTGAGCGGTAGAACACATTACACTACAAATAATCGGGCATATGGGCACAAAAAAAAATACTATTTGCATGATAAATATACAGACTAGTAAACGTTGTTGGTCAAGCCAAACCATTAATGGTTCAAACTTGTAATATAAAATGAAAGTAAACAAAAATATGATTTAGGAAAATATATAGCATCTAGTATCTGCCAACACTTTACCCAAGATTTATCTTGTGGAAAATAAGAGTAGAGCTGTATTATTTCCAATTTATGCAACAAGTGCAAATATTTGGAATGAGTTGAAATGACAAAATATAAAGACACTATCCATTAAAGTCCCCCCCCCCCTTTTTTTAGATAAACTAATTTGTTATCTTTCAATAAATAGGTACTGTACCTCCAGTCAGATAAAACTAAATTTCTACATTACAACCATCCTTTACAACAATCACAAATTTTGCATACAAAAATGTTTAAGGATAAAATTGGGATATGAAATGTTTATAAAACAATTTCTATAAAGACAACCCAATAAACTAATACAGTACCTTTAATTTTCATATTTAAATCATTAAGCAACTTGTATAAAATCAATCATTTTAAAGCACTATTGTATACAAGTAATATGCATTTGAACAAAATAGTTCTCACTTTACATAGAAAACCAGGTGTCCTTTATTGGATATAAAGTTTGTGAATGCAATTTTACACGTGAAAACTTGACTTACATCAGAACACAAATATATTGCACTGTTGCTATAAGAAAACTTGTCATACAAGGTAGTGTGTTAAGTACAGTAGTGAGAGAAGGCAGGAAGAGTGGGCATGTGTGAGGCAACAGTAAATGCTGGAGTGTTGTAGGAGTGTGAACCCTATTTACACAAACTCCCATGTAAACACACACACACACACACACACACTTACCAATCTTGCATGAGAATGGCTCTGAAACTCAAAGTAAATATTTACAGTCTTTTAAGAGTGAGGTCAAATAAACTTTCTTCAAATGGTTATTGGTGCTACAACAAAATAATAATATTGCACCTCAACACACTATAATCAAATACATGCTTAGTGATGCCCTTAATAAAAATGTATTACATGTTAAAATATAAATATGCCTGACAATTTTAAGCTTACTGTTGTTTGTGGACAATGGTTCAAATAAAGACATTTTGTTAATCATTCTGACAGCAAAATTGATGAGGATCACAATACACTTTGATGATGCCTCAGTTTATATAATTCACTACCTCAAACACTAAGGCATTCTTCAATTAAAAATTAATAAAATGCTCTAAAATATGGTTATGGCATGGAATACAACAACTTATGGACAGTTCATTTGTGCCTTAACAACTGAGCAATATCTGTCTCCAACTCCCTACATTTGTCACTACCAATTACTGAGCTAGTGAGCTTCATGGACCAAGTGTAGCAACACCCATTACCAGATAACACACCAAAGAATCCACAAAGTCTTAATCTTTGTGATTCAGCAAGGACTAGAAAGGTACAAACATTTGCTGAAGCTATCAATAAACTGTACAATTTCTAACACCCACTACACACAGAGGCTGGAATGTTTTATCTTGTAAAATATGGCCAATTTCTGGATTAGTACTTTTATGTACCTTATCTCTAAATGCAGAGTAGTGTGTGCGTACAGTGACAGGAACCAATCCCTGCAGTCCGCCACACACACACACCTAATAAGTAACGGAACTTTCCATGGTACTGTTAATGCCTTCAATAATTTTGAAAATGTCCACACGGAGAGAATATTACTATATAATTAATGCATATAAAATTAAACTATCAAAAGTCTAACATTTTGCCTGTGTGCAATCTTGATACAACAGCATTAGTTTAAGGAAGATAAAGATTTTTATCATTCACACCTTACCTCAATCTTACTAATGATCATATTATATCACCTCAGTTGAAACTCCCTGCAGGTGTTTAACAAGAGTAGGTCACAACAGCCACAACATTGTGAACTTATAATGAAGTCACAATACTTTTATAAGGGCATCCATGCATACTGGAAAATATAATTGCATAGTCAAAGACAAAGAAAGGAAACATTTTTATGACCAAAGAAACTTCTTTTCTGAACAAAATTCACTTGCAAATTCATGTATCTAATTCACACTTAAGTTACTCTATTACTTGATTCAGGAAAAAACATTATTTAGAAATGATGATAAACATTAATAATACAAGATTTTCCAGAAAATTTATATTTCAGTTCTAATAATGCATAAAGAAAGTTATTGAACTTTTAAACAATTACACCTCATTATCTAGAGTGATCACCTTGCAACCTGAAGCTTATCCATATTAAGATATGTAACTTCTCAAGAGCCCTTTACTGTACCTATAAATAATAGGTTTCACACAGAAGCCTGTCACCATAAATTGTTCGCACATTGTGTAATACTCTTTCAAACTAATATTTTAATGCGAGAAAGCTCGACATTACAAAATAAAGCCAGAGGAAGTGAGAAGCGGCTGGTTTTGTAATAAAAAAGGTATTACATCTTTTTAATCCAGTCCTTATAATGCCAATACTGTAGTTTTAAAATTAATTTGGCATAAAATGAATAAAAAAAATGCAAAATGTCATACGTACTGTAGTAACATCTGACAGTGGTGTGAAATTGACCTGTATAATTGATGAAGCTTCTTGTTTGTCCATTCTTAAGTGACTTGCAAGTCTAGTATTGATGTCTGCCATGGCAGAAATGTCTTGCTGCTAACTTCATATACTATACAAAAAATTTAATACATTCTCTTTGTGCTTATTATACTATAAAGTAAGCTTTCCACTTGGGATATCACACAATCTTTCACTTATCTTACCAATTGTCATCAATATGAAGGAAGAGTACAATTATCACAGACTCACTAACTTTCCAGCTTGGGAAAGGATTCACACCTCACAGGTCTGTCAAAATTCCTTGATTTGCCTTCTGCACTAGATGCTCGACGCTTGCTATGGCTTATTTTGCTCTTTTTCTGACTCTTGCTCTGATGAACTGATGGTAATACAGAAGAACTACTACCACAAGAACACTTCTGTGTAATGATCTTGTGCAAGGATTTTCTGCGAGTTTAAAGCTCTTTCTCTACCTGGTTGTATTTCCGACACAGGAATTCCACTGTGAAAATTTACACGACCTTCTTCATAACCAAAGGGGTAACCTGAAGCTTCGTCATCGTCATCATCATCGTCATCTAATGTAAGAGTTACATGGTCACTGGCTTCATGACTGTCTCCTACAAAGGTAACACCTTTACTTGATGAGCTGTGGCGTCTAGAAAATTGCCTGGCAGTTATTATGGCACTAACACTGTCTAACCGTAAATCTGAAAACCTTGATCGTTGGTAGCATCACTTGTCAAAACAGCAGAATTGTCGTCACTGGCCGAGGGTGGGATCGAGTGAATGTAGAGATTTGTAATGTGGGGACTAATGCCAACACCTTCCTCTAGCACCCCACTGGCACTGTCCCCACCAACTACTAGATCTCCTTCTGCCTCTGATTCTGAACCTGTAGGGATAATACATAGCTGAGGAAATTACCCGAGAATTTCCGCAGATATACATTTTTCCGTTTTTTTTCTTACGTTCTATACGCTATTATAGATATGGTATACTTTGCTAATTTTTTGTAAAGAAAATATGCTTATTTAATTTTTATCAAGTAGTAACCGAGTTCAAAAACAGATGGAGAGAAATTAAGGTTTCACCCACGGCAATTTTGTCTATTCTCAAGACTTGTTTCATACAAACGTTTATTCTTTTATTATTTTGTATCTATAATATTTTAAACCATCTTATTAAGGTACTGACCTTGTATTGAGTAATGATCCAGCAAGACCTCGCATAGAAGCATTTTCTGTATCCAATGTATGATTTGATCTCTCTGATATTGCTAAAGAAGCTGTTTCTCCACTAGCTGTTGATCGTGCACCGTGGGCAATATCTACATGTACTTCTAACCTGCAAGTACATACATGTAACTACAGACATAATAAACTAAAATTAGTTTTCAGGATATACAAACAGCTTACAGTAAATTAATATCAACTATTACTACTTTCAAAACCTACATTATAGTTAAGAAGCTTTATATCCCACATGAAAATCTGCATATATTTACTAAGCCCCACTGCATAAACACATTTATAATTAATAGAAAAACAATAAGTAAAAGATCTCTCTGTTGCCTTAAACTTGACTGACTATTCACTACAGACAAAACATTCATCGCAAGATGCTTCCCTCCAGCACTGTGTAGTCTGTTATTCTTCTGGTTTAATCTAATTATATTGTCCTTAAATTCAACTCAATTACTAACTAAATCCATCTCATGTGAATGTTCCCTCCTCTCCTCTTCCTACCTGCACATTACTAAAGCGGTATTCTACTTTCAAGAAATAAGGTATGAATGAAGACACTTTTCTAAACATCCAATATGATCACCTGTTTGTTCTAGATATGCATGAGGAAGCTATGGAGCCAGTGAGGGAAGCTGGGGCAATGGCTGTGTTGCTGGCAGACTCTCTGTCACTCTCGGCAAGTACATGGGCAGCAGAGTCAGCGGACAGGGAAGCACCACATGACACTTCACCAATACTGGCAGTTCCAGCACCAACATGACTGGACTCTGAAAGAAACTCATTTCTGACCAACGAATTTTTCAATGGGTCTGAAACATCTCTATCTAAACTCCCTTTGTTTCCTCAATAAACAGATGCTTCACTCCTGACAGCATGACTTACACACTCACTGACGCTTCTGAAAAACTTACTACTGTACATGTACAGAATATGTATTCAAGATGATACTAATAAGAAAATTTGTACTGTGTATTTATAAAATCTAAATATTTTCCCTAAAGTACAGTGTGACCACCCTTATCTGATGGTCACACCAGATAGGTCTTAGGTACCTTTGGGTCTACTGTACTTGTAATGGAATTTGGGATAATTAAAGAAAATATTATGAAGCGAGGCTCCTATGCATGTCATTTCTTCTTTCATTTTAAATTATTTTAATCATACAAGCTCTACCAAAGATCTTAAGACATACCTACTATCCATCTCACCGATAGGGTGATTATTTTGACTGGCAGACCATACCGAGATTAAATATGGTGTATTCTGACTACAAGTAACGCTCAGTATGATGCTGGAGAGAGTAAACAGATTAAACCACCATCTTGTATTAAGACACTCAAGTAATCAGTGACAGCCTATCAAAAATGGGCGAGTTAACATCTGATCCAGGGAGCCAAGAGATGCACACATCAATCACATAGGGCCTGAGGGTCGTAAATCAACACACAAGTATGAGCAACAATGAATATGTACGTAATAATGGTGTCACCATGTGTGGTGTCATATCTGAAAGGTAACATTCAAACACTTTCGGGGAACACTGCCTATTAATATTTAATGTGCAGAAAACGGGACTGACGGAATATTAAAAACAAAGTGGAAAGTGTATTACCTGACTGTCTTCCTGGGATGCCAAAGACCATGTCATTTTCATCATCAAAAGCAATCCTGACGCCCGAGGCAGACGTTGTTACACCACATCCTCCAGAACGACACAAGGATATGGGTACAACACCATACACATACGCTAACAAAATGGGCACACCTATGCTCACTGCCAACCCTGCTAACACTGGTGATATCACAGCCTGAAAGAGATATTTAACTATAATTACCATTTAAATTATGGTAAATATTAAGCAGAAAAAATACTGTACATGTATAAAAATACTAAAAAAATTGTCCGAAGAGTGGATGGTTAACATTGATGATGAAGGCATTAATGTTGGGAAAGTATGGGGAACAGCCTTTCTTCCACTACTGGTACTGTTTGCCGAACAACTCTCACTCAACCAGCACTTCGTAATACATTCTATCCACCTCCAGTCTTCTCAACTTGACCAGTGTTTACTGTTTTCTTCATTTTACTAAATCCCAGACATTTCCAGGGGGGGTAATTTCTCTGTACATGAACTGAAAATTGAGGAAAATTCAATTCTATCCACGTATACTTTTATTTCAGAGCAAGAAGTGACAATTTTACCATTTATGATATGGTAGACCAACATGTGAAAATAAACAAATGTTTCATGTGTTCCTTTAACCATCTTTTGATACAAAGCATCAAGGTACTTCAAAGGTCAATTGGTACTACCAAGTTCCTTGCTAGTTTGAGTGAATCTTGTTTCTTGTGAATCATTTGCAAAGTTATTTGGCAGATTTGAGGCTTCATTTTCTGTGAATCTACAAGTTGCTTGTAAAACTTTTGCTGACTTTCTGGATGCATTTCCAGTGGGACAGTGAATTATCACTCACTCCCTGTGACTAAGGGGAGTTCAGGCTCTGGTCTCCAGTTGGCCAAACAACTTCCATGACTGATGTGACCCATTAGCATGGAGCAATCTCAGCAAGCCCCTGGGGGGGGGGGGTCTCCCCCAGAAAATACCCCCACCCCACCTTTTATTTTCATTTATATGAAACCAGGTACAGAAAATTTAATAAAATGAAAAAAAATTGCTATTGGGTCACTATGCCCAATAATAAAAGGATTCAATACAAGTGTTTATAATTCAGTACAAGTGTTTAAGTTTCAAGTCAATATGATATGGTTTTCTGAAGACATCACAAAACACAAAAATACACTGATCATATTAAGTGTCAAGCATATTTTGTCCCAAAACAAGATTATTTTAATTTTCAAGTTAATAGGATGAGGTGTTTGAAATACTGTACTGAACATAACTTGTCATAAGAGAAATGTCCATGAAAAATAAGTTTTCTCCATTGAGAATATCTAATGAGAATCAAGAGAGCAGCCTTAATAATCCAAAAGTAATACTTACTGAAGCCGTTACTCCGCCCACCACAGCCAGGTTGCGGCGGTGAGGGTTGGCCATGGAATACCGGGCATGGAGTTTCCGGCCTACCCAAATGGGAATGCCTGGAGATAAAATGGTCCAATTACAAATGTAGTGTTATGTAGTAATATACAGTATACATATGAAAAAAAAGGCTATACTGCAGTTGTTAGAACAACTCTGCCGAAGAAAAAAGAATTAGTGACTACTGTACAGTACTCGCTTGTGAATACAGTACGTAATTAGAAATCAGACTCCATCAGTCATGATTCGCTAATTACAGTGGAACATTACATTAAATTCTTAAACATTCTACAGTAATTCAGTAAGTTTGTGTTGTGTAACAAATTTCTGCTCCTCAGATGTATAAAATTTGAGAATTATGACGAAAGTGACATTGTGGAAAGTGAAGCACACATCCAGGGATCCAACAAATGTAAATCCTTATATGCACTGACACAGGTCATTATTTATGACTCGTGCTGTTCAAAGGATGTGTAAACTTAAAATAGTACTGTATATACCATTAAAGTGTCACAGGTGAGGCCTGAAGTTATTCATTCCTTGTTACCAAAATAAGACTTGTCGCTGAAATGATCCTGTAGTCACAAAAACAGAGCGTAAAAAAAAAAAAAAAATAAAAGGAACTTGGTGATGACGTGGTATAAAAAAGTTCATGTTGCACTTTGCATCATTGACTTTCCCAGAGTATCACACCCCCATAAATTCTAAAGACACCAACTCACTGATAACCATCTTTATAGCAGAATATGAAGCATAATGAGATATTCATAATTATGATAGCTTTAAGGAAGAAAGCTAGACTCGGCTTAGACTCGGTTACAAGTATCTCTGGGAATTCTCATTATCTGCTGATGTAGACCTAACCAAATGTAAACTGTGTCAACAAAATTATTCGCAAACCCTCCGTCACTATGTGATGGAGTGCGAAAAGATACGTGAATTTAGAGACAATTCTATAACCAATGTTCCAGCAATGTGTAAATATTTCATTCAAAATGACCTACCAGAAATTTTAGCCAAATATCCCCAGTTTGCTAACTGTAGGTAGTAACCGAGTGATTGTAACCTATCCACCGCTGCCCACTGGATGGGGGGTGGTGTGCAGGACAAACATATCAATTGTGACACTAGCTCTCCACATATGTCAGTTGCTTAATTTAGAACCTGTACTTGAGGTCGATCTCAAACCCATTGTTGATGTGACGACTTATATTGAATTTTGTAACTAGCTCATCAAGATTGTAACTTGCTTAGCTAAATGAATTGTGGGGTTCAGTCCCTGAGGCCATTATGTGCCTTTGTAACCCTTTCCACTACTGCCCACGGGATGGGTATGGGGTGCATAATAAATGAACTAAACTAAGGAAAAAACATAGTGCACACAGTGACACACACATCTATATTGTAGTACACACATTTCCTCATGGTATAACAAAATACCACTTTACACACTAATGCACGACTTGCTATGCAAGCAAAAAATATGTAACTTCATAAGTCCACTACAGCTAAACAGGGTACATGGAACATTTATTATGACAATTAGCATTTAGGAAAAACAATATAAAAGCTTTTTTCATTACATGCAAGAGGTGCAAGGCACTGAATACTGGCAAGCAGTTTGACGGTTAAACTACATTACTTCAAGTAAATATTCAGAATGCATATCTTACTGACCAATAATCATGGCAGGGACAGCCAGGCCTGCTACTAATCCTATGCCAAGAGGAGCACCAACAAGGGTGCCTAACTGCCACAGTATCTTCTTCTTCCGTGACCATGGCTTTTTTCCCCAAAACGTACATCCCGACGGGCTATTAGATGAAAATAAAATATTTGTGCCTAGAAACAAATTAAACATCTCAGTAGTGTTTATCATTACTGCATTTGCCACAAGAAAAAATACAAAATTAAACATTAATTTTTGCATATAGAACACACAGTTGCACATTTCATGAGGCTATGAGCACTGTACAGTACATTGCTCGTCCATAAATGAAAATGAACTTGAAGATTTTCAGAAATACAGTATATGTATTATCTTGTACTTTTACCAGCATATATTAATAACATTTAAGGTTGGCATTTACACCATAAGAAAATGATACAATTACATTACAGAATTTATAAATGCCAAAAGTTTTAATAATAAATCAAGCTGAATATGAAGAGTAACCTTTACAAGACTAACAAACCTGAGATAATGCAGATCAGATATTTCTTTCATACACAACCAACAGAACTCGGCTCCACACACACTACACGTCATGTGGTTGCACGAGCCATCGTCCATCTTCACAATCAATACCTGACATCTTGGACAAGCTTTGACATCATCATCTAGAAGTGCAAATAAAGCTTACAATGGCTATATCTTTTATAAAAACCTAAATACACAAGAACAATCTCAATAAAGAGCGAGAGCTGTAAAATAGCTCTGGTCAAACTAAAGGCAAACAGATGGTAAGGTAATCGTCAGGAGAAAGAAATAAGCCAGTACAACTATAAAGCACTTGGAAGGAGAATCGAGATAAGGATTTAGGGTAGGACGGAGAAAAGGCATATTTGAGTTAAACCCATTGAGACAGATTTAGCCGAGTTGTATTCAATATAACTGTTGTAGGGACTCTTGTGCTGCTTGTGTTCTTGCATTTTCTTCCTTTATTTATCCTGTTCCTTTTAGCTTTTAATTCTAATTTTCTCAAACTCCTCCCTTTCTTTTCTGGACATGACCCAGCTCAGGTATGCATTTTTGTATCTATGGTTTTCTTTTGGGGTATTGGTTCAAAATGTTGCCTTTGCAACAGCGATTTTAGACCTTGCAGGTTGCATTACTCGCCCCTATTTTGTAGAGGATCCTGGTTATTTCTACCGTACCTCTCTCTCCTGTCTTGCCATTTCTCTTGTTGGCTCTGGCATCTTGTAAATTATAATGGTATTTTGCCCCTCCACTTCCACTGCAATACCATCTTGGCTTATATAGCCCCTAGCATTACTGGCATAATTATTTTCCCTGTCTGGAAAGGCTTTTATTATCTGATTTCATTGTCTCCACTTCCCATTGATTTACTGATACTAATTTCAAGAAAGACCCATACAACTGACAACACAAAATTTATTTTAAAATTTATCCACATACCAGATTTTTTGCAGTAAATGTTTAAGCTTAAATAGGTGGATTTACAAGAAAACTTAATTAAGAAATTGTCACTTCAATAATGCTACAACTTACTAGTCTGTATGTCATGAAGGTAACTGAATGAGGAGAGAAGAACATTGGGCGAGCGCTGAGCTCTGGCCATATCGCAAGTCTGATTGGGATGCCATTCAGCTTTACAGTGGTAGCAGAAGTAACTTCCACACCCAGGACGTTCACACTTCAGCTTAGGACATCCAGCACAGCCAGTAGCAACTACAGCATACCTATAAATAAATACTGTAACAATAGTATAGTAGTACACAAAACTTACAAAAAATGGTTTCAAATTCAAATACTTTGGAAATGTCCTATAATTTATAGATATGTTTTGTAGAAGTATTGTATTTAGAATACATCTGATAGTGAATATTACAACACTCTTCCCTCCCTCCCTCCCTTCCACCTACAACTGCAGAGTTACTAGTATATTACCAGTCACTACTGGAAAAGATTGGAATATTCTTACACTCTGTTACTGTACTGATTATTCTGACTATACATTTGTGTTTCCAACCAGGCATCTCACCCATCTTCCACTCTTTCCTGAGGCCTACTATTTAGTTTAGCAGCCAGCGAAGAAGATAGCTCAGAGCAACCTCTGAACCTGCTATGACAATCTAGTTGGTTCTCGTTTGCCCCTTAGCTATCAAAGCCTTTTATTGTTTTATTTCAGTAAATATATACTACATCCGGCCACTATGGCTTCCAAAAAATGCAGGAAATGTATCGTTTAGGGTTTCAACAAGCAATGACGTCAAGAGACAACATTATGATTAATTTAGATACAAAAATAACATCTTATAAGAAACTTGAATCTGGCATTCCTAGAAGTATTATGTGCACTACATGTGAAGTGAATAAAACTATTTATGATTTTAAATAGAAAACGTTCCAGGATGGCTGATCAAGGAATGGGCATCAGGAGTGGGGTGTGGCATCTGGAGTAGGGCATGGGCATGGGCATCAAGAATGGGACATAGGCATCAAGAGAGGGGTGTGGGCATCAAGAATGGGGTGTGCACATCTGGAATGTGTGGGATGGTGGTGCTGCTGGGAAAATTATAATGTTGTCAAGTTCTACGACTCTTACACATTCTCTGTGACCCAGTCACACATGATTAGATCAGGACTGGATCGTGTTCACCCTATAGATGGGATTCGGAGTTGGTGACAGAAGGAAAGTGGGAGATGCTTATTCATGCTATGAGTTACAAATAACTGTATTCAGTATTTGCATTATTCAACGCCAAAGAATGTACATTTTCTTTTTGTATTTCTAAGAATTTTTGGGTAGTTTTGAGTAATTTTGAGTAATTTTAGGGACCAAGTTAATAGTACTAGCTTGCCAGAGGAGTAAATTGATGCTATTTCTCTATAACAGCTCATCATAAGCACATGATAAACAAGTGAAGTAGCATGTTTCATATGTGCTTGCCACCCAACACAACTTAATTAACACCATTGTATATAAATATACTTGCCTAATAATTTTAAGACCATATGTGGAGAAACATCTTGACCCTTTGTTGGTACCCATATAAAGTATTTTTGTTGTTAATCCCAAACAATATTCTTTTGCGTATTGGTTTGAAGTACAGTATCTTGTGAAGCCAAAAACTACTATGAATTTTCACATATAAAATTACTTTTTGAAGTCAGAAGGATCGACCAAAATATCCAATCATTTCAACATTTCCAATCACAAACAGATTGAAGGATGTCAATGTACATTCCCAGTCACTCCAGGGAAAATCACCGATACATATTCTCTCCCACTACAAATTTTGTTTTATGTAATGCATTGGTCTAGCAAAAGCAAAGGTGTGACAACAAACCCAATAATAGCCGACTGTTTACCTGTTGGGAACTCTGTACATTCAATGAGCGACCATAATCCACCTTACTGATTTCATAAATAAGGATCCAAGTACAGGGTCTTAAAATAAGACATTAAATCCAGTGTGACAATAAGATATTGTATATATACTTTGATGGCAAGTAAAGTAAAAACTAAACATCATACAAGAAACTATCATTGAAAGTATTATGTACACCTCCAGAAAACTTACCCACAGTCTGGAGCAGGACACCATCGTGTGTCAGGGTCCATAGATAACACTCTACGCAGCATAAAGTCCTCAAACTTGTATGATAACAAGGCATTGTCCACTATGTTGTGAATATCTAGTGATAGAAAGGTCTTAAATGTACAATGGTCTTTATTATTTTGACAGACAAATGCACAAAAACATGCACAAATTTACTAAAATTCTCATTTGCAAACAATTGTAAATAGATGGCAAATTAAATAAGAGGAGACGATGAGTCAATAACATGGCAAAATATGACAACCAAGCCACACACCAGAAGCCGAAGAAATAACAACGTTTCCATCCATCCTGGACCATTATCACGTCTCGTGTACAGACAACTAGATAATGTCCGGGACATAAGACTTGATAATGGTCCAGGTCGGACCTAAACATTTGTCGTGTCTTCGTCTTCTGGTGTGTGTGGTTTGGTCATCTTAAATCGGAGGGTTGTGTGCCAAAACCATAAAATCTTCATGATATTACAGTATTGGTTAGTCAGAACAGTGCGAGTTAAACTTCTGTCCTGCAATTACACACACACACATTAACTGTTCTTATACTTGAAAATATGAATATCTGAAAAAAATATTTACTCCCAGCATCCAAAATACAAAATCTGCAATAGTTGCCTATTGGAATAAAAACATGGATTTAATTTTTGCTTAAAATAATTACAGAAAAGTAAAATTGGATGTACAGTGAACCCAAATAGAATAGAACCCAAGAGTTTAACTCCAATGGACTTTTTTTTTATATTTTATTAAAAATTTACTTATGACAGCAATTTGATATCAAAGTACTGTACAATAAATTCCTACTTGAATAGAACTCAGTCTACAGAAAATACCAAATAAACAGAAGGATTTTGCTATGACAGAGCATTGATCGTTTTGATAGGCTGCAACAGGACCTAACCGAAGATTTCACTTTGTTTAGATTCCAGTGACAAAAATATCATACAATATATTAATCAATTTATATTTAGGTATACAAATATGCATTGAACTGGTGTGTGCTCTAACCTTCACAATAACAAAAATGTTTGGTATAAACCAACACTTGTGGTATCACACAACCCATGATACAGCAGAAGAGGTTTAATATGAATCTGTCAGTTGAGGCTGACACACACACTACAAATGCATGTTCTGCTGTATGTACCAATAAAAACTATTTTTCTGAAAAAAACATGTATAGCTTTGTTTGGCTATGAAAACAATCTGGAGTGGGGTGCTCACACTACCTTCATTACTCTTACAGGTAATGAAGCCTCATTAAATCATTGTACTCAAGTTAAGAGTCCCACAGTACTATACAGTATCTGTTTCTATTCATTAATCTATCAACAGACGACACTGATGTAACCTCTCAATACAACGATGCTCATCTTTAACATGTGCATATATTAAATGTTCACAACATATATTTCACATAAAAGCTAACAGTGTACTGTACTTAAATAGGCAAGACTGACCTGTGGGATGCATAAGCTCATTACACTGTGGACAACTGATATTGACTCTTGACTCTGTGATCTCCACCTTGAGGTACTGTCTGAGACAGGGAAGACATGCTGAGTGTGGGCAGGATATAAGTGTAGGAAAGAGGTCATCTGGAACCTCTTGTAGACACAGAGAGCACTCTCGCCGACCAACTTCTGCCATAGCACCTTCAATGATGCCAGTGATGCTACTAACTCCGACAGCATCGCCATGACTGCTACTGTTACCGCTGCTAGCACATGCGCCCTTTTATAAGAGCAAAAGACCGAATTACTCACAAGAGATCTTTTAAAAAATAACATCTTTCCTAGCATTATAATAAAAACTCCTAATTTATAACTATTAAGTAAATAATTTTATCCAGAATAGTGATAATCATATACAATAGTCAAGAATATCCCTATGTACTTTACAGTGACATTCCACCAGTCCCTTTCCCCTTTGCACATTCCAGTTCACATATCATTCCATCATATTCTCAGTCCCCGTGGCGCAGTGGTAACACACTCGCCCTGGGCTTCGAGAGTAATTTGGCCCAAGTTTGTATCCTGGCCAGGAAGGATTGACTAGGCGCCAATCCCTAACTGTACGCCTCTGTTCACCCAGCAGTGAAAGGGTACCCGATTGTTAACAGATTTAGCGGGTAGTATTCCAGGGAAAATCAAGATTAAGAACCTGCCCGAAATGATAGATCAAGAGCATCAAATTAATATACAGTATCATAGTTGATAATGTATCTATACCTTAAGTGTTTAAGATATAACGTAAGTTTGAATTTTGTTTTTTCATTATGAATTTTTGGAGCCTGTGCAGCAACATGCATTTGAAGTGTAAATAATGCATATACAGTTCAATTAATAACACTTTCTCTGACCAGGCGGGGCACCCAAATCGCACCGGAAGGAAGGTCAAGCATTCCCGGTGAGTACACAACCCAACGTTAAACTCTCTCACTCACAATGTTTATACTTAATAATATGACTATGCAAAAAAAATTTGCACGGCGACATTTGCGTCATCTGCCACTCTGCGTGTTTTGGTTTTATGCTGCATAATGCATCAAGACGCGAAAGTGTTAACATTACATGACTGAATGTACTTGCATAGCCTAACTGAAAGTGATGATTGATAATCCTCCAAGTAATTAGTTCCCTAATTTAATAGTTTTGAAGCTATTGCCTATTCTTTAAAACTTTTAAACTTTCCACAAATCTGTTCATTTATATCTAAATTGCTGAATACAATCAAGGAAAGACACTCCTACTGGGGCACAGTTTCTATATATATATATATATATATATATTATATATATATTATATATATATATATATATATATATATATATATATATATATATATATATATATATATATACACACACACCACAGTGCTATTACTATATAAACCAAATCTGATAAGTTCCTGATGTGAAAACTAAACATTGAACATAAAAATACAAAATTAACAAAAGGTGAAGACGAGGCAAAATAAGATACTAGCTAGGCTTCCAAGAGCAGCGGGCACTAAATAATGCGAGGCTCAGTAATATACGCACTGCTCTTCTCAACCCAGCATGACAGTCAGTATCTTGTCTTCAAAATGAGTGGTGTGTTTCTAATGATGTCAATTCTATGAGGAGGACTGACCATGAGTGGTGAGAACATCTTTTGTTTTTCATACCCCTTCAGAAGAACAGGAGTCTCCTCTAGATGTGCCTTTTGATCCTACAGAACCTCTGCGGCTTCCAACCAGACTCCTCCCACTTGTGTGGTGGCGCTTGATGGAGCTCCAACTGGAAGATTCACCTGTTCCTTCTACAAATACTGAAGAATCGGTGTTATTTTCTGGCTCTATGGTAAGTTTATCTGAAAGAAAACACACTATTATTAACAAGCTATCATGCATTTAATAAAGCAAAACGTGTATCATTATACTGTACAGTACATGAACCCTTGCTCGAATTTATGAAACCACGCAAAAACCCACAGGAGGCAACATCCACTCTTTTTCATCTGAAGTTTGAAATTTATCACTATTTTATTAGTGCAAATATGATGGCTCATATATTTATACCAATGTAAATATACAGGTGAGCTACTGATGGCCAGCAAACTGCAGTGAAATTTGGAAAGCTAAAATATCCAGAAAGGGGGCCAAATCTTCAAGCTTTGAGACTTTCTTGTGTCTGCGTGTGCCGTATATGTTCTCTGTACAGTATTCCTTCTATTTCGGATTTATACCGATATATACTCTACGACACACATCAATAATGATATATACAGTACTGTACTATCATGAAAATAAAATGGAAGTGATATTTATAATGTGTATTATTATAATCTATAACCTTCCTTTACTATATGAATCTCCCCTCACCCCATGACAGTGGGAAGTGGGGTAATGATTATGCATGATGCATATATAGTACAGTTCAAAACACTGAGCTTAATACAAAATGAGGAATCCTTTGGAAAGATTAATATTATTTCAAAGCTGTACAGTACTTCAAAGTACATACTGTACTGTAAAACACTATAATATGTAGAGAATGATTACAAGACTAGCATTATCTTCAGATAAAACTAAAGATAACAGCACTACAGTTATAAAAACAAAGACTATAAACAAGATACCTTGAGGATACCTTGAGGTGCTTCCGGGGCTTATCGTCCCCGCGGCCCGGTCATCGACCAGGCCTCCTGGTTGCTGGACTGATCAACCAGGCTGTTGGACGCGGCTGCTCGCAGCCTGACGTATGAGTCACAGCCTGGTTGATCAGGTATCCTTTGGAGGTGCTTATCCAGTTCTCTCTTGAACACTGTGAGGGGTTTGCCAGTTATGTCCCTTATGTGTAGTGGAAGCGTGTTGAACAGTCTCGGGCCTCTGATGTTGATAGAGTTCTCTCTCAGAGTACCAGTTGCACCTCTGCTTTTCAACGGGGTATTCTGCACATCCTGCCATGTCTTCTGGTCTCATGTGATGTTATTTCTGTGTGCAGGTTTGGGACCAGCCCCTCTAATATTTTCCACGTGTAAATTATTATGTATCTCTCCCGCCTGCGCTCAAGGGAATACAGATTTAGGCTCTTTAGTCGGTCCCAATAGTTTAGATGTTTTACCGAGTGGATTCTAGCAGTAAAGGATCTCTGCACGCTCTCCAGGTCAGCAATTTCACCCGCAGTGAAAGGGGCTGTCATTGTGCAGCAGTACTCCACTCTAGAGAGCACAAGCGTTTTGAAAAGTGTCATCATCGGTATAGCATCTCTAGTGTGAAAAGTTCTTGTTATCCAACCTGTCATTTTTCTTGCAGTTGTGACGGCTACTTTATTGTGTTCTTTAAAGGTAAGGTCTTCCGACATGAGTACACCCAGATCCTTTACATTGCCTTTTCGTTCTATGTTATGATTTGCCTGAGTTTTGTACGTGGTTTCAGTTTTTATATTTTCATTTTTTCCATAGCGCATGAGCTGGAACTTGTCTTCGTTAAACACCATATTATTTTCTGTAGCCCATAGAAAGACCTGATCTACATCTGACTGGAGGTTCGCCGTGTCCTCTATGTTGCCTACTCTCATGAAGATCCTAGTGTCATCTGCAAAGGATGATACAGTGCTATAGGTTGTGTTCTTGTCTATGTCCGATATAAGGATGAGAAAAAGTACTGGAGCAAGCACAGTACCCTGGGGGACTGAGCTCTTAACGGTTGACGGGTTGGATTTTATTTTGTTGACTATTACACATTGGGTTCTGTTGGTCAGGAAATTGTAGATCCATCTGCCTACTTTTCCGGTAATTCCTTTTGAGCGCATTTTATGGGCAATAACACCATGGTCACATTTATCAAAAGCTTTTGCAAATCTGTGTAAATTACATCAGCGTTTTGTTTGTCTTCCATAGCATCTAATGCCATATCATAGTGGTCCAGCAACTGCGACAGGCAAGAGCGCCCTGTTCTGAAACCATGTTGTCCGGGGTTATGGAGATGCTGTGATTCCATGTATTTTGTGATCTTACTTCTTAGCACTCTCTCAAAAATTTTTATGATGTGCGATGTTAGTGCTATCGGTCTGTAATTTTTTGCCTCTGCCTTATTTCCTCCTTTATGAAGTGGTGCTATCTCTGCTGTTTTTAGTATATCAGGAATAACGCCAGTATCTAGGCTTTGTCTCCACAGAATGTGAAGGGCCTGCGATAGTGGTTTTTTACAGTTCTTGATGAATATGGAGTTCCAAGAATCCGGGCCTGGTGCGGGAGTGCATAGGCATACTGTTTATGGCTTCTTCAAAAA
>WNGS01005641.1:6888489-6916134 GCA_020271785.1 Procambarus virginalis
AGTGATATTTATAATGTGTATTATTATAATCTATAACCTTCCTTTACTATATGAATCTCCCCTCACCCCATGACAGTGGGAAGTGGGGTAATGATTATGCATGATGCATATATAGTACAGTTCAAAACACTGAGCTTAATACAAAATGAGGAATCCTTTGGAAAGATTAATATTATTTCAAAGCTGTACAGTACTTCAAAGTACATACTGTACTGTAAAACACTATAATATGTAGAGAATGATTACAAGACTAGCATTATCTTCAGATAAAACTAAAGATAACAGCACTACAGTTATAAAAACAAAGACTATAAACAAGATGATGCCATTACCGATTCATCACAAGCTTCAGGTTTTATATACACTATTACAATGAATTAGTTACAAATAAAATCTCCAAAATCAATAGAATTTTGAATTTACTCACAAGACGAGGTTGGAGTTCGAACTCTCTTAGATCTGGTACGGATAGAGAAGGGACTATTGAGCAAGAGCGAGCGTAGGGACATCCGAGGAAACCCCGAGGAGTTACTACCACCTCCAGTTCCTCCACGTTCCATTGTGTTGACAGAAGGGTACGTCCTGGTGCGAACACCTCCACCCTGGTTACTACAGCTGCCACTACTGCCATTTCCACATGGCTCATTCATGATGCTACACACTCCACCTGCTCCTGTAATATAATAAAACAGTTGCCTAATTAACAAATTAACAAACTAGCTAAGTACAGTGCCATATTGGTGACTAGGCTATACAGCTAGTGAAAGAGATGACCATTCTGATAAAATGCAACAAATTTTAAAGTTATATTTTAGCATAGGAAATTAATAATTCATTATGCACTTCACACACTTCATTCGCAGTTCTGATGTAACCCTCAATATCGATGTTTGCAACAGTTATTTTATGTCTAAGCTTAATTCAATCTACCTTTTGGACAAGAAAGTTAGCAGTTCCATTGCATTAAAAAAAATTGATAATTAAATACAAGAAAATAAGGATTACCAACTACTTAAAAAAACACTAAGAATCAGGTACCTGCCTTCCCCATCTAATATCATAGACAATAATCACATCCAAATTGTTGAGAGCTTTTCAACAACTGTGAAGAATAATCCCAAAATGTAAGGCACTATATTTAGGTTCAAAAGATATTAGATCAGAGCCTGGGTGAAGGACACTGCAATGATTTGTAATCAAAGGTGGTGAAGTCGGAACCGAAAGAGTCACTAGTGTGCAGCAGGTGTACGTCTGGGCCCCTTGGGCCCCATACTACTGTACAGTAATGTCAATGACCTAAATGTTGAGAGTAAACAGCAACATCACAAAACTTGTGGATGACACAAAAGTATGACAATAGTAAACTGTAATGAGGACTCGACAACTTCAGAAAGTCCTCACGACATTCCAGAACTGAGCAGAAAAATGATAGATGCAGTTAAATCTTGATAAATGCCAAATCCAAAACTTTGGAGATGTTAGTAGCACTGTCTACTGGACGAACAATGCAGATTTGGGCAAACTCAATTGCAAAAAGAGACAGGATTTGGAGTGTGCTGAAAGTTAAGGCTCGGATGGGAGGGGGGGGGGTGGTGCTGAAATTTACAGCCCATCCTCTGAATATGGGGAGGTAAATTTAACAGCACAAGTGTAATTATGTATTATTCCTAGCAGTCAGGAACTGAACTTATTTTCACTTAGTTTTAAACCGCACTGTGAAATATATTGCAAATACTGTACTGGG
Organism: Procambarus virginalis; assembly: GCA_020271785.1. NCBI lineage: Eukaryota > Metazoa > Arthropoda > Malacostraca > Decapoda > Cambaridae > Procambarus > Procambarus virginalis. The sequence continues at coordinate 6,890,234 of WNGS01005641.1, forward strand.
TATTTGAGTTTACCTGAAATGCTGAATAGAAAACCCACAAACTAACCTAACCTTCTTAGTGTAGGAAGACAAGCATTTTATTGCTTCTTAATTACAATTAGTACTTAACTTGTACTGCAGCTATATTGATATCACAGTTTTATAAAACTAATACTGTAAAACAAAACAAATATTTCAATAAATTGTAAACTAAGGATATTTTCAAATTTTGTATAAAATCCCTATTTTTAATAAAACTGAAAAATAAATTCCTGATATTTAAAACTTGTGAATAGAGAAGTGAACTTGAAAACTTCATCCTAAAATTCTGAGTGTCTTAACAGTAAACGAGGTGAATAAATGGGGAGGTAAATGTAACAGCACAAGTAAGTGGAATTTTGTACTATTCCTAACAGTCAGGAAATGAACTTATTACACTTGGTATTAAACCATACACGTACTGTCAATTCAGAGGATGGGTTGGAAAGTTAAGGCCCAGATGGAGGGAGGGTGCTGAAAGTTAAGGTCCAGATATGGGGGGGGGGGTGCTGAAAGTTAAGGTCAAGATGGGGAAGTCCTGAAAGTTAAGGCAAGGATGGGGGGATGTGCTTAAAGGCCAAGATGGCAGGGGTGCTGAAAGTTAAGGCCAAGATGGGGGGGGGGGGGGTGCTGAAAGTTAAGGCCAAGATGAGGGGGGGATGCTGAAATTTAAGCCCAAGATGGGGGGGTGCTGAAATTTAAGGCCTAGATGAGGGGGATGTGCTGAAGGTTAACGCCAAGATGGGGTGTGTACTAAAAGGCCAAGATGGGAGGTGTGCTGAAAGTTAAGGCAAAGATGGGGGGGGGGGTCTGAAAGTTATGACCAGGATGAGGGGGGTGCTGAAAGTCCAGGCCAAGATGGGGGGGGTGCTGAAAGTGGTCAGGGCTGGGAAGTGATTTCCTGAAAGTGAAGGTCAGGGGTGGGGGTGGGGGGTTACTGAAAAAGAAGGTCAGGGTGATGGGGAGGGAGGTTTACTGCAAGTGAAGGCCACATTTAGTATACAGTATTTTTTTATTTTTATACAAGAAAGCACAATGGGTTGTGAAGGAATACATGTTAGTGATTAAGTGGTACATTTCTACTAAGCCACTAACATACACACACACTACTAGTGAATCAAAATTAGAATATTTAAGACAGTTAATATATGGAAATAATGTTTCAGCTACCCAAAACACACACTGATATACTGTGGCGAGACATTAGATGCATCACACAGTAGACATCAAGTTAAGACTGTGAGAGGTGACATGAAATTTCACACTTTGGGTGAGGCATGTGAGGTGTATTTATGTTATCTGTTATGAGGTGTAACCTTGTCATCTGCTTGAGTAAGAGGTGACTGATAAGTTGTGAAGATGTTCCTGTTACAAAGGTACAAATGTGTACAAAAAGTGCTAGACTTTGAAACAATTATATGAAAATGTTAGTGAAGCGTTTCCTACTATTAATAGACATAGTTGTTGGTTTTACTAGACATATTTGCCAGCAGGAAGCTGGCAAATATGTCAATACTAATACTAATAGAACTTAATCACCTGGGGAAAGCAGACTTTCATCTGCCAGGTGCAACTTTCAGCAGTGTAAGGAACAATATTGCTGGGAGTGGCACAATGGTTTAAACACACATTTCACACTCAAAGCCCAATATTTATTCTTTTGATCTCCTCCATGAAGAAAGCTACACTATTACCCCTACAGAAGAGCCTCATACCCAGATAAAATTACTAACAAGAAACCAGTACCAAACAAACATAGGGCCTCCACAAGCTTAGGGAAAAGTCTGAGGTTAAGACAATACAGATATAACTTGACCCAGTAGCTCTCAAGACACCAATTAGATCATATTTATGCTAATACATAATCATATACTGTATATCTATATGATTATGTATTAGCTTGCGAGGCTATCTAGAGGTGACAGGCCAAGACCCTGGAGATGCTCAACTTGACGCCTGCAGAATGCACGCTCTCACCCTTCCTACAACTACTTGATTCTCTCAATATTAATAATACCGTTGCGACCTAGAGAACACGCGCGGTGGCCTCGGGCACGTCACTCGGGCGTGCCCCCACACGGACACGAGTCCCATCGTACAAAACACCCTCCACCAACATATATTAATGTACCTAACCATACCCAACCTAACACAGTCTACCACAAGCTAAGCTAACCTGAATCTAATAATACACAATATAGGGCTGGATGCACACTGCACGTACCATCAAGAAGAATATACGGTTTTGACAATTAGAAAATGAGCTTTGTCAAAAGGTGTGACTGGACTGTACCCCTCTGACACACGTGCTGGCCTAGTATTGTCTTCAGCAGGTGTGGAGGAGAGGTGTGGAGAGGGCAGACTGGGCACCAGCACAAGTAGGCCACACACACACACACCTGCCCACCCCTGGCCTTGGACCACCACCACCTTCACATTACCACCGTCCTCTACCAACACTCACACCTAGTCCAACTCTGACAAACTACCAGTGTACACAACCACCAACAAGTGCCACCTGTGCCACTCTCTCACCAAACTAGTGCCACTTTTCACTTCATATTTCCACATCTGTCAGGCCAAAGCTGCCAAGGCCAAACTTTTCTCCTCACGTCACCAAGGAGTTATATCCTCACCAGGCGGCTCACCATCACACACCCACCAACACACTATCATCCTCACCATTTCTACTCACATTTAACCTTAATATGAGCGTGGCGAGGTGTGAATGACGGACTTGTGTGAGTGGCCGACACTTACACTCTCCCCGCGGCCGCCATTGTTCACACTGCCCCCCCTTACACCCTCACTCACACTTTTCTATTAACTTCTTGCCCAATTTAACATATTAACTGCTTAAATATTATTATTAGAGTATAATCTTTAGTTGATAAAACTTCTTTCTGATTCATACACAGTTAAAATATGTTTTGATATTTTGAGTCAGAGATGCTTGGGTTATTATCTTTAGTGGCTTCATACAGCTGTATTCTACAGATGTATTAATGCATTGCTCAAGATTGTTAATACTCTACGCACTCAGCTCTAATATATATGACTTAACCATTCCATGGCTTTGTCATCCAGCAAATTTATTGTATAATAACTGGTTCTAGAACTATTTATGAGGTACTGATGTAATGTATATATATATACGCAGTATTATACACATAATATACGCTGTGCAGATACAGTATATAATCTGTCTATATATTCGATATAATCTATGCATATAATACAATGACTATATATACAGCATAGGCTAATGTCGTTAAAAACTGCAGACAATTTGTTAAATGTTCTCAACAATTATAAAATACAAGTTTATGGTAGTACTTTGCAAAAAAAAAATGCAGTTTCTAAATATCATGTACTAATTGTTAATCATTTGCTCATAAGTTTGCTCATTGCTCATTTGATGATAATCAGTATAATAATTTGCTAAGTGTCTTTAACATTTCAAAACTGTTAACTTCTCGTTTAGTTTTAAGTATTAATTAAGTAATCATGTAAGTAAATCTGCTAATTATGTTAATGTTATATTTACTGGCTTTGTGTAAAGTACATTTCTTACCTACGAACTCTCCACTTTCATGTATCATACTTATATAAAAATATATGTACTCACCTAGTTGTGTTTGCGGGGGTTGAGCTCTGGCTCTTTGGTCCCGCCTCTCAACTGTCAATCAACTGATGTACAGATTCCTGAGCCTACTGGGCTCTGTCATATCTAAATTTGAAACTGTGTATGGAGTCAGCCTCCACCACATCACTTCCTAGTGCATTCCATTTACTAACTACTCTGACACTGAAAAAGTTCTTTCTAACGTCTCTGTGGCTCATTTGGGTGCTCAGCTTCCACCTGTGTCCCCTAGTGCGTGTGCCACCCGTGTTAAATAATCCATCCTTGTCCACCCTGTCAATTCCCCTGAGAATTTTGTATGTGATCATGTCCCCCCTAGCTCTTCTGTCTTCCAGCGACGTGAGGTGCAGTTCACGCAGTCTGTCTTCATAACTCATGCCTCTTAGTCTGGGACTAACCTAGTGGCATACCTCTGAACTTTTTCCAGCTTCGTCTTGTGCTTGACTAGGTACGGACTCCATGCTGGGGCTGCATACTCCAGGATTGGCCTTACATATGTGGTATACAAGGTTCTGAAGGATTCCTTACACAGGTTTTTGAAAGCAGTTCTGATGTTAGTCAGCCTCGCATAGGCCGCTGATGTTGTTCTTTTGATGTGGGCTTCAGGAGACAGGTTTGGTGTGATATTAACTCCCAGATCTTTCTCTCTGTCCGTTTCGTGAAGGACTTCATCTCCCATTCGGTATCCAGTGACTTGCCTCCTAGTTTCATTACGTTACATTTACTTGGGTTGAACTTTAGTAGCCATTTGTCGGACCATTCCTTCAGTTTGTCTAGGTCATCTTGTAGCCTCATACTATCCTCCTCTGTCCTGATCCTCCTCATAATTTTCGCATCATCAGCAAACATCGAAGGAACGAGTCAATTCCTTCTGGAAGATCATTTACGTATATCAGAAACAGTATAGGTCCAAGGACTGATCCCTGTGGGGCTCCACTGGTGACTCCCCGCCACTCCGAGACCTCACCTCTCACGGTGACTCGCTGTGTCCTGTTGCTTAGGTACTCTCTCATCCAGTGGAGCACCTTCCCTTTCACTCCTGCCTGCATCTCCAGTTTGTGCACTAGTCTCTTATGTGGTACTTTGTCAAAAGCTTTCTGGCAGTCCAGAAAGTCCAGGCAGTCCAAGCAGTCCAGAAAATGTGTACTTTTAGGTATGCATATTATTGTTATTGTTGGGATTCTTACTATTATTATTATTATTATTATTATTATTATTATTATTATTATTATTATTATTATTACTATTATTATTATTATTATTATTATTATTATTATTATTATTATTATTATTATTATTATTATTATTATTACTATTATTAGTAATATTAAAGTAATAATAATATTACTATTATTACTATTAATATTACTACTATTATTACTATTAATTAATACTGCTATTAGTTTTATTATTAAAATAGGATGAGAGCGGCGAGGCAGAGAGTTGTTGACCCCGCGAGCGCTGGCCACGGTAGTTTAGCTATAGCAGTGAAAGTCACTCTAGGAGGCTGCTTCATTTGTGTTTTTTTGTGGTAAGTGAGAGGACACTGAGGGCTGGGGTAAGGGCCAGGCTGCGAGGGAAAGCCTATTGAGGGTTGGAGCCGAGGGGGGAGGCCTACCGAAGGCAGGAGAAACGAATACTGAGGGAGAAGTGAAGGTGGTGAAACGTTTCCCCAAGATTGGTGGAGGGCTGGACACTCTTCACCACGGGCCTCCATATTCCTCCACACGCCTTACTACACACCTCCACACTCCTCCACACACCTCCACACACCTCGCTACTGAGCTCCACACACCTTCACGGGCTCCCACTGGCCTACACACGCTTTACCACACTCCACACCTACCCTAGTGTAGCTCTCGTCCAGTAACTACAAGGTACACACATCCATTGGCCCCATTTCTAGCCACAACATTAAGAAAAACATTGATGAAAACGTTAATGTTGAGAGAGATACTTAACGTGCAGAGATCCTTTACTGCTAGAATCCACTCGATAAAACATCTAAATTATTGGGACATACTAACATGCCTAAATCTGTATTCTCTTGAATGTAGGCGGGACAGATGCATAATAATTTACATGTGGAAAATATTAGCGGGGCTGGTCCCAACTCTGTACACAGAAATAACATCACATGAGACCAGAAGGCATGTGCAGAATACCCCCGTTGAAAAGAAGAGTTGCAATAGGTACTCTTGAGATAGAACTTTATTGACATCAGGAGGCCCGAGACTGTTACAATGCTTCCCCTAAGGGGCATAATTGGCCGGCTCCTCTCGGTGTTCAAGAGAACTTGATAGAAACCTCCAAAGCATACCTGATCATCCAAGCTGTGATTCATACATCAGGTTGCGACAGCCACGTCCAACAGCCTGGTTGACCAGTCCAGCAACAAAGAGGCCTGGTTGGGGACCGGTCCTCAGGGATGTTGAGCCCCGAAATCATCACAAGGTAACCATAATAATCAAGGAAATCAAGGAAAGACGGAAATCAATGAAAGTACAGTACAGTACTACAGGAAATCAATTTACAAGTACAGTACTATAAATGTTTGGACAGTACTATAATCTGTTTGAAAATCAGAGATTTTCAGTGGACTTTTTTATCTCTGGCTTTGTATAAAATTGCTATGGCAAGTATCAGTGTTATTCTATATTTAGTGCAGTGTGGAAGGGTTTTTCTGTTTGTCTCCTCTCCTTTTTACTTGATAGATTGAATTTTTGTTACTCGTTTCATTTCTCAATTCCATTTACAGTACTGTAGTTGTTTTCATTAAACGAATGTCTAGTCCTTAATATTATTTTTTTAACATTTATAAATGATTTCTGAATACCGTAATAGATTTATTTATTTTAAATATGGTTATATTTCATTCTTTATAATATTATACAGTACAGTACTTGTAAAAATTTTTTTAATTCAATGTTCATATTTACAGTGTATTCCGATGGCTCTAAAGTATTAACCAAATCGACATACCGAATTCTGGTATGGTAATTTAAATTGGTGGAAAATCATGCATGTACTCCATTGATGTACACTATTATTTGACTTCACTAACCATACATATGTAGACTTTATTAAATAATATTTCCAGAGATGTTTGTGTATTTATTGATAACCTAACATTATGTGAGTCTTGTAATTTTGCTTAGCCTCTTGTATTTAAAATCAATAACAATTGTTTCAGTTCCTAGTTTACAACATATAACCAGTAATAATATAAAAATGATGATAATTAATAGTATTTAGTAGCAGCTTTTTTGGTAGTTAAAAATGCTACAGAAGTGAGGGGTGAGCCAGGGCTCAAGAGTAGAGCCTGACAGGGTGCCTTAATTTAATATAAAGACCATGTTCAGTATTTAGATATAGGGGGAATAAATTTTTGTAGCTATATTAGTACTATATCAACACCAATTAATAATTGTTTAATATTTAGACCAGATTTTTATATCGTAGAAAAAGTTTTATAAACTAATTCATATCTATTTTGTGTTTGTTTCAGGTTGGGTTTAATCCACGGTGCACATCAGTGGTGAAAGAAAGCGACGGTGCTCGTCAACTGAAGACGACACCATGGAGCCGTCAAACAAGAAACAGCAAAATCCATATAAGCAAGATTTAGGAACTTCGACTAAAAAGAAGAAGGATAGAGAAAATAGTATGTCATTTTGTTGTACTGCATTATATATATATGTATGTATGTGTGTGTGTGTGTCTATATATATATATATATATATATATATATATATATATATATATATATATATATATATATATATATATATATACTGTATGTATATATATACTGTATATATTATACTGTACATATACACATATATATATATATATATATATATATATATATATATATATATATATATATATATATATATATATATATATATATATATTTTTTTTTTTTTTTTCCTGCCCGAAACGCATTGCGTAATAGTGGCTTTAGGCATTGTATGTACTAGCTCTATCTATAAATCGATCCATTAATGTAACATCCCCTGTATGTATGTACCTTACCTGAATAAACATATTTATTTATATACATACATACATACCCTGTGTAGTTTATAGTTTTATTTACTTTGAGACACTAATATAACTTTTACTTTTTCAGGAAACTCAATATCAAATGAATTAGCTCATGACTGGACTCAAAAAAATGAGTTTGTGATAGTGTCGGTGCATGTCGGGCAGGGTCATGATAATCGCACTGTCAATATCAACACCGATACTACACAGCTGGCAGTCTCTTTATCGGATGGCAGAAAATTCTCTACGCAACTATGTGAAACTGTTGTGCCAGAGGCAACGTCCGTGTCGTACAAAGGGGCTCGGTGCATTGTGAAACTTCTTAAAAATGACCCCACTATTAATTGGCCACATTTAGAGGTAAAGTTTACATTTTTGTCACCCTTAGTCTGGCATGGGTTGATTCTTTCTGAGGGATCATGCAAAATAATTGTCAGATAGTTATGATAAATTACATCAAGACTTCAAATTTACTCAGGATTGAGGTCATGGAGACACAATTTTGAATTAAAATATAAAATATTCAGAAATTTATAGGGAAAAATAGATGAATTCTGTAAAATTAAGTTGATTATATTATATAATTTTGTATTTTGTGTAATGAGGCTATACAGTAAACAACTACTAAATTAAACTTAGAATGAAAATAAAATAAATGAAGTGTTATAACAGTATGAAAGGGAAAATGATCCAGTCTGAAGTATGGTATTAGTGATGTAACTGACCGTGCACAAGTGCCTCCAACTCGTGTTAATTCCTTCATGCACACTGACAAACTAGAAATATGATTGGAGTGAGAAAACAAGTCAGAATGTGCTTACATATCACTTGATTGTAGAGGAATGAGGGCTAGTTCTTTATGCCCTGCCTCCTGGTCTTTTATACCTGACACACTGATTTCATTTATCCTATTTTTTCCTGAAAAGTTGTTGATGCAAGTGGTTTCAAAAACCTCTTACAGTGCTTTTCACTTGCTGAATGCCTGTTCAGGGGTATATGAATTTCTTTCCGTGACTCATTTGCGTATATAGCTAAAAACGATGTTCCCTTAGTCTATCTCAATGCATCTTAAAGCTATTCTTGTTGACCTTGTCTATTCTTCTCGGTATCGTACATGTTGTGATTACAGTATATCCCCTCAGGGTTGTCTTTCCTCAGTATGGGATGTAGAGTTACCTTACTCCCTAACAGTTATGGCTTTGCAAGCATGTTGACCAGACCACTTTTTTGACCAGGCATTTGCAAGCATGTTGACCAGACCACCTTTTTGACCTGGCTTTTGCAAGCATGTCTGCCTATAGGCAAAAAATAAATAATTAAAAATACTTATGCTTGTAGAATGATTAATTTGGATGCAAAATATATGGAAAATGGAAACTAATTGAATATCTACATTATAGCCAGTTTCGTGCACTTTAAGTGTGGGGGGGGGGACAGTTCCCATCTGTCAACACCAAACTGTCAGCTTTTCACATTGGCTGAGCCAGATGTGACTGTGTAGACCTTGGATATCTAGACCAGTATTTTTACACTGATATTTATGCAGGAATGAATAAATATCTATAAGAACTAAAGAATCTGCACAAGGCCTATTGGTCATACATGGTAGCTTTTATTTGTATCGTAGATATCATTTGTATCAATATAGCTTTTATTTGTATCATTATATCATCCCAAACTAATGTGAGATATGTGTGTGCGTGTGTATATATAATATATATATATATATATATATATATATATATATATATATATATATATATATATATATATATATATATATATATATATAATTTAAAATCACACACATATATATACCTGACATGACCACATCCTGTATGCATTACTCCATGTTCGTATTCTGGGGTGTGCCGGTATGGGGATAGCTTTCTCAATTTCTTGTACGTCAAATCATATATTTCGGTGAGTATTGAAATAATTTTGTGAGTAATGATGGTTATCTTGTCCTATCTTTAAAGACACTGTCAGACCTTAAGCCAAGGCTAAACACACAGGTCCTTCCTAAATGGATTTGGAACAGGTGGCACTAGTACAGCAGCTGAATTTTAAGAGATCTTTTGTATGCTAGTTTTAGTACAATAGAGATGTTAATAGCCTTTATGCAATTAGTTTAGAAATATGAATGGAGTGTGGAATAGGGTTATATATATACTTATAGAAAATAAATTTATTATACTGTTCATTTGGCATTATTGTAAAACCTGTAAATATTGTAGGATAGAAGCTTGAATCACATTAGTTATGTACATTATCTCATTATCTCTTAATAATGTCTTCAGTATCATGACATTTTATGAAAACTATTTGATTTATTTGTATTTACTCTATTTTAAAGCCTCCAAAGAAGCAACCATCAGAAAAAATAATATCGACCAAGGCCAAATCTTCGTCGCCATCGCCAGGAAAAACCCCAGAGAAGAAAGAGGTTGATGTTGATATCAAAGTAGATAACAATACCATGTCTGTATCAAATGTGAAAATTGATTATGTGGAGAGAGATGCAGAGTCCCTTTTAGTCGTATTCCTCTATATCAAAAATATTAACAAGGAGACTTCTTTTGTTACCTTCACTGAAGATGCAATATCGGCACACTTTTCAACAAGGTAAAGTTAACAATGGATGTTGGCCTCTATACTGTTTTGTCATTACATGCTTCATAGGTTTCTGAGCTTACATCTCTGATCCCTTGGGCAATATCCAACTCTCATCTGGACATTGTGCATTGACAGCCAGGTCAGTGCTCGTATTTTTTTCACTGCTGATGTAGAGGGAATTTTTTCAGTGAACTTCTTGTCAGGTAATGAATGGTGTAAAGGAGACAAGAACTTTCAATCCAGCCTTGAATGATCTGCAGAAGGTTCAGTAATATCAACTTAAAATACTTTCCTCAGGGGATACTTAGAGTCTGAGTTTACTAAGTTTTACTATTCTGATTGCTAGTTAGCTACTTGGTTGCTATCTTAGTTTATAGCCAAGTGCCACCAGCAATTGGAGTGAACGATATGGAAGAAAATGCAGAATAGAACCAGTGAAGAGCAGAGGTGCCATAGGCACAATCAGAGAACACTGTATAAACATCAGAGGTCCGCGGTTGTTCAACGTCCTCCCAGCAAGCATAAGAAATATTGCTGGAACAACCGTGGATATCTTCAAGAGGAAACTAGATTTATTCCTCCAAGGAGTGCCGGACCAACCGGGCTGTGGTGGGTATGTGGGCCTGCGGGCCACTCCAAGCAACAGCCTAGTGGACCAAACTCTCACAAGTCAAGCCTGGCCTCGGGCTGGGCTTGGGGATTAGAAGAACTCCCAGAACCCCATCAACCAGGTATCAACCAGGTAATTGTAAACATACACCAAGGTAATGGCCTGGCTCTCCTCTAGGAAGAGATAACTAGCAAAGTTACTCAGTCAGTGAGGGAAAAGCTTCTAATCTAAATCTAGTGTAGCTCATTGGAATTTCTTCTTGACTTGAGGCAATTAGTGCTGTGCACACATCATTATGATTTTGTCACCACAAGACCTGTGCATGTTTTTGGAATTTGTTCTTCCTGTGGATTTACTTCCATCTTCCCTCTCGACCACCACCATAGTTATGGGCATGTTTTTGCACTTTCGTGTGTGTGTGGTTGATAAGGTTAAGTTAGTATATACAGTACTGTGAGTCTTCTAATCATTTATCCTCTTCTGGCTGTGATCTGGAATAGAACTCTCAGGAAATGTTGTGTAGCTCACCTAGGGAGAGGTCGTTTGTGGCTTGTCTTGCTTTGTATGTTTACTTCAAATTTGTGCCCTTCTCTTGGGATGTTGACTTTCATATCTGCCCTAAAACTTGACACCTTCTTTGGTTTCATTACGAAGCTGAATATGCTCATTTTTGTTGTACTATTCTCTAAGTTGTTGGCCTATCTACTTTTCCTGGGATTGGACATGCACTTGCCTTCACACTGTTTTGTCACAGAGTGCACTGCTTCCACAGTACTGTTCTTTGCTGCAACTTTGAGCACAGCTTGTATGAACTAGTAGCGTTTCAGCTCTCCATCAGGGTGAAAAGTGTAGATGAATGACCTTTTTTGAAATCATTCTGGGCTTGTTTAACAATTCTACAATGTACCTTGTACCTGCATTGATGCTTGAAAAGATCCTGGCTGTACTGTTGTGAAATATTAATCTGCTCACACTGTGCAAAGTCTTGTCCATGGGAGTGGCAGAACCTTGCCTACAGGAGCAACCAAGGGGTACAGCTGAAAAATACCTTACTGCATAATTCATCCCTTTATTTTAGGATTGAAATATTGAAGTATTCAGGTGTTATATGTGACTAATGTTGGTTTCTCCATAATTTACAGCATTCTTTTTCATTTCCTTATTTTTTGCAGTGATCCTCGTTTTCTCCAGCAGTACCCCGACAGCACTGAAGACACTATATTTGAGTGGGAATTATCCCTCAAAGACAAAGTTGTACTAGATGAATGTAAATTTAAAGTCAATCATAATAATATTGAAATAAAATTAAAAAAACAAGTTAACAAAAAATGGGGAGCTTTGACCGCTGTTACTCCGGACTCTGGTAAGAATTTAACATTTTGTTCATCTAGATAACCATTTTTATTGTAAACCCATTGAATGGGCAGAAAGTTTAGTAAAATATCTTTCATAATAAGATAATTATTAGAAATATGTTTGAGGTTTATTATTGAAGCAGGTGCAGTATGTGAACGAACTGTGTGTTTGGGGATTCAAGCATCAAAATTGGCATACAACTTATGTCTTAAGATATTAAAATAAAATTAAACTTGTTTTTTGTGATCAAACGTACATGGTCTTCTGGTAGGTAGTCCCCACATATGAATAGCAACAGGTCAAGGACCTTACCATGGGGTGACTCCACTTGCTCAAGTACGTGACTTCACCCGCACCCAACTTCTCCTTTGTTAACGCTCTGTTAGATACCCCATTATCCAGTTCAGTGTCTTGCAAGTTATCCAAACTTGCCTGTCCATCTTGTACATAATCTTCATGTAAAAATAAAAAAAAAATCTGACAGACTAGGAAAATGTAATCTACCCACCCATCTTTCTCTTTATGTAGCTTAGGTTATATTCCTCGATTTCCAAAGATTTACACATTTGTGCTTAAACTAAAGTATTTTTAGTTTCAAGTTTTAATACGACGAGACATTCATGAGATATTGAAGACACATGTCCGAAGAAATAATACAAAACATTACCAAAACCGTAAGGTAAATCTAATGTTGTACAATTGCACACTGCCTATTGTAACCAGTGAGGTTGCTACTGGCAAAGCAAAATGTACGTGTTTATTTGTATTTTTTCATAACATGTTCCTTGAAAACATACATTAGTGGCATGCCAAATTACATGTTTATACTACTGTACTTTTTAAGTACAGTACAGTATTACTGTATCTAGTCAATTAAAACATGTTTCTTTATATTATTAGACTATTCAATACTATTTATTTTGACATTAAATATCTATGATTTTGCTCCCAAGATGATTATAAATTCTTTCAGCTTTGGGCCATAAAGTTGCAAAAATACGTGGATGGCTGCCAGCAAGACAGAAACTCCTACGTTGTCTAATATTCCACCAGCTCCACCCATTCCACCATCTCTAGAGAACAAAGTATGTTGTATAACACTTGCTTCTATGCAAGTCTGACAATTTACCTTTCCTCTCCAGCTTCCCATGTCTATTAATCTCGGTGAAACATCCTGTTTCACTGAACCAGTGAATGTTATCCCCTATTAATGTCACGTGCTCCTGTTCTCTCTCTTTCACTCACTTACCCCTATGTTGTTTTTATTATGACCACTTCTTAATATATTACTCTAGGATATCTCCTCCTTCATAACTGGTTATCAGAGCTGTAGATGCCATTCAGAGGTAAAATTTCAGTGTTACACAAACATAAAAGTAATGATGGGGGTGTTCAGGGTCTCTGTAATATTTCATCTTGTTAATTTGCAGATATGGCTTGTTAGGGTATTTGTGGACATGTCAAATCTATTTTGTTTAGATTGCCAGAATAGATAATATTTGGTTCAATGTTGATTATACTTAAGAAGGATAGTATTTTTCAGAAACCGATGTGCCTGGTTTCACCTGTAAGCAAAGGAATGAGAGGCGGCCCGTCCACTTCCTTTTCCTCTTCGTCATCTATGTGTGAAGGTGGCAGTGTTACTCCTCGTGGAACAACTGGTTTGGACAACATAGGGAACACCTGTTTTATGAACAGTGTGCTTCAGTGCCTAGTCAACACACAAGAACTCAGGGAATATTTCTTAGGTAGGATTGGCATTTATTTCAGTTAATACTCGTTGCATATTCTGTGATGTTTTAATACATTTTATTACTCGAACTGAGTTTGTAGTGCATTTTTTCCAAGATGTTCTAGCAAGTAAGTATTCACTGCCCTTCACAGTGTTCACAATTCAGTAAAATGTTGTTAGAAAATTATTAATTTATTTCATTTGTATTGGCAGATTTTAACTTCCAGCAGGACATCAACAAAGACAACCCACTTGGCATGGGAGGTAAACTGGCCATATCATATGCCATTCTCATGAGACTGCTATGGTCTGGCACAATCCCCTCGCATGCACCCACGAAACTTAAATCTATGATGTCCATGAAAGCCAACCAATTTTCTGGGTTTGCCCAGCACGACGCTCAAGAATTTATGGTAGAGCTGCTGGATGGTTTGCACGAGGTAAGGTGTTCTTCGTTTATTGTTCCACATTCATTATCATAACAATTATTTTCCAAGTTAATTTGTACTTATAAAATGATAAATTTGCATGCGCAAAGATAGGAAAATGCAAAAACACAAATATGGAAGTCTTGTAATGTGCACATGTAGAAGGGAGCCAGGATGTATAGCCTTTGGGTCTGTGAACATCGCAGTATAGTTTGCAGACTTGTCATTTAGTGTTTAGGTTAGATTTTGTTATGTTATATATTTATATATAGTTTTGTTATATTTATATAAATTTATAGTTATATAGTTTTGTTATGGCTATATTTCTTACAGCATTTAACTTAGGCGTAGCATGACCAGTGTGTGTCCATCCCATACCACAGACCATTCTCTCTGTGCTTCCCTATGTAACTCTCAAACTATTCCCAAGCTTCTGGTCTTAAATTTCGGACGAACTTTCTCTTATAATATATATTTGTGTGTGTGTATAAATTATGAAGAAATTAACACTTGATGAATAATGAGACAATGTATAACCACGTAGGAAAGAGGAAACAAGAAAATACTTAAGTACTTTGTGTTAATCAACACATCATAAATACATAGTTCTCCTGATGTGTTGATTAACACAATAGTGCTTATTTTAATCTTAAGCAATAATGCTTACTTTTTTTTTTGTGTTATATACTATCATATGTGTATATATATTTATATAATTTAATTCTCTTGGACCATTGGGGCCTAAAACCTATGAACCACAAAAGCAGCAGCCTGCATTCCTGCTTACTAAGCCACCAGCCCCCACAATAAGAAAGTACCCCAGAGACACCGTCTGGTATCCAGCTAGAACTTTAGGCCTTCCCAGGGGTGGACCACCTTGGCATTAAGGGGTTAGGTGACCCCCAGTCAATTTATATATATATACATGTCTACAAATGCATTTTATTCAAAGGCCATCCAAAGTGATTATTAGGTTGCCAGAACAGCAAGTAGAATAAACCTTAACTNTACTGTACATATAACAATTTAAACACAGAATTTATACGTTTGTTGACGGTACAAAAATAGGGTATGAAATAAATCGCAGAAGACTGGAAAATGCCACAAGACAATCTAAAATAGCTTTTAAATTGACAAAAATTGGCAGATAGTTAATACTGAACATGTACGGTTCTGAACTTTGATAATGTTAAAGTAATCAGATATTTTCTGGCCTTGTTATATTCCCTGTCCTCATTACAGCACCCAATAATCATTGCACTTGTATCCTTTCAGTGTTTGTATCCTGTGATATGTTGGTCTGGTGTTGCCCATGTTAGTGAGCTTTGATCACCTGTAGTACAATGTACCTATTAAGCATTTTCTTATTCATATATTGATCTATAATATTTGCTATTAATAAATGTGTTTACTTCACAGGGTCTTGGAACATTTCAATACTGAAGCAGAGGAGTATGATTTGATCTTTACCTCAGGCGCTACACAAGCGCTAAAGATTGTCGGAGAAAGTTTTCACTGGAATAAAAGTTCTGAACTATTGCAAAATGGCATCAATAGTGTTGTGTCTCAAGATAACACACAAGAACAAATTAATCAGAAAGGCCAAAATACAGAAAGTTCCAGAAAAAATAAAGTGAGAGAACCAAATCAAGGAGCATTTGTGTATGCTAGAGAGAACCACACATCAGTGCTAGGTGTGAGAGACTTGGCACACCAGGCAGGTGTTCCTGTGTACTGTCTGCGTACCAAAGACCTTCAGGATATACTAAATAATGATTCTACTATCCCTTTATCGGATACAGAATTTCACTTGCCTGTTGATAATGGTACAGATGCTGTGGAACAGTCACCCAGTGGAGAATCTCATCCAAGAGATGTTGCCAGAACAAGTCGGGAGAGGTGTACGGGAAGAAAAAAATGCCTCTTTGCCTACAGTGCTCAATGTAACTTCTCTGGAACAAAGGCACCTTTGGAGTGGATTGAGAAGGTTCAGAATGGAGCTTTGAACAAAATTTTAAACAGCTGTCCAATAAATAATAAAGGTTCATCGAAAGGTATGATATTCATTGAGAGCAAATAATACAGTATATAAAGGTCCTCCTTACAATCAGATAAAAAAATCATCCCAGAACTATGTCAGCTCTCATACCAGGAACAGTTGAGCATCTCAGTACTAACAACACTACAAACCAGACATAATAGGACCGATCTGATCGAGATCCTCAAAATGCTGAACAAATTTGTGGCTTTGTTGAGCAGGAAGCTGTTGTCTTTTGCATGAGTATCATTGGACCTTTTTAAGGAACTGTTCTGGATTAATAGCTTCCAATTTGCTCAGTACATATTATGAAGGTGTTGATGAGAACAGCCCTGTTGTATCTGCTTTGTAGGCTTGTTAGTCCTGAGGCCATCAACCTTTCCTGGTATGAGAGTAAACTTAGTTCTGGGATGGACCCAACTTTTCCATAGCAGATATGTCCTTTATGAAGGTGAGGTCTCTATGCTTTTGATACAGTAGTCCAGATGAGGCACACCTTGGTACACTTGATATATTTATATCAAGCTTAATATTTAAACAATTAACAAAATCACATGCACATGAAAGACCTATTCACTTTATTTAACTACATTCCAGCAACTCCACACATACTCAACATACTCCAGTCTTTCTCTATTCACTTTGTAATATGCTTTCTCCAGGTCAATAAAGACCATGTATACTTTATATTCTTATGCCTGCTCTTCTAGCTGTCTCAAAGCAAATATCCAAGCCACATGACCTTTCTCACTGCAAATATCTGAGTCACATGACCTTTCTCACCATGGGACCCACCACATTCATTATCCACATTCATTATTGTTCAGTTTTTGGCTATACTGTACAATATTCCATGATTTTTCAGTCTGCTTCTGTCGTACAGTTTGCCCACTTAACTTGGAACACTAATCTGACTAAGATCTGACTCCTGTTGGTGATTGGGGCTTCTGTTTCCTCTGCTACAGATCACCTTGTCCCCTATGACTCATTTTACTTTGTGGTGATTGCAATCAACAATCAGTAATCAGCATCATGTAAGATAACACTAAAACCAAGCTGAAGTGGATAGCTATAGCCAGAGACATGCAAACAATGGGGCACCTTTGCCATGAAGAGAACATTAAAGCATGGGATCCTCGGTGCAGACAAAGTCATAAAGAATAACCAATCCGTTTAATCGACTTCTTCAAGGCTGGGCTTGAAACTGATATTTTCCAGGCAAAATGTGAGGCCTTCTAGTTACCTCATCTGATTCAGAAGCTGGTGCTACCATCTGGTATTGGCCAGCTGCTAATTACTAGTCAGTACATTAGCAGAGCAATAACTGTCTTTCCTTGTGATTCCAGTGATCACTTGCAGGTGTAGTGTGGTTTATGCTCTGTTGTTTTAAAGTTCTTGTCTCAGTGGGGGAAAAAGTTAACCAGGGCCTGGCTTGAGTATTGACCTGGCTTCTAGCTTAGGGAGCACCCAAGTGAATGCTTAGACAGGAGCTTTACATTCCACCCGACTCTCAGTTCTTTTTTTCTTTCTCTCTGCAGACAATACAAGTGACCCTCACTGGTTCGTATTACTGGATGCTGCTGGATTAGTTGCCACTTGTCCTCTTGATCTCTCCAAATGGAAACCAGATTTCATTCCAATATCTTTCTACAAACTTTTTGGATATCCAACTGGATTGGGTAAGCTTATATTATCCTTATTAATTTGTGATCATTTTTGTGGAGAGCCCCTCTTGGCTTCCCAGAGCTTACTGGGCTGATGTGTATGTATTAGACTGGGGATCAGTCAATTCGATGGAGTTCTAACCTACCGGGGACCCCAAGCTAGGACCTGGCCCCCTCAGAGAGGCACAAGGAGCAATGGCCTATAGAAACCCCCATGTGGTTGGAAGCATTCTATGTCTGCCATCCGTCGGGTTAGGCACCCAGAAAGGTAGGCATCCCAAAACAAACTACTGTACAGGTACAGTGGTACCTCAGCTTACGAATTTAATCCGTTCCCAGAGATGGTTCGCAAGCTGAAAATTCGCAACCCAAAAAGAATTTTCCCATAAGAAATAATGTAAATTGAATTAATCCATTCCACACTCCTAAAAATATTAACTTCAAAATAAATTTCATACCTAATTCACCCAAATATTTAGTACTATAGTATGTACAAGTTATTACTTACTTTTATTGAATAATGTATTATTTCATATGCCAACAGACAGTGGCACGGCGGCGGTGGTGACATCATGCTTTTGCTTGTTTTCGGTTTGGGGAGTTCTGCTTGCTAGTTCAGCTTTCGGTTGCAAATTTTAACCAGCTGTACAGTAGTTTGTTTTGGGATGCCTACCTTTCTGGGTGCCTAACCCGGTAGATGGCAAACATAGAATGTTTCCAACCACATGGGGGTTTCTATTGGCCATTGCTCCTCATGCCTCTCTGAGGGGGGGGCCAGGTTCTGGCTCGTGGTTCCTGGTTGGCTAGAACTCCATCGAATTGACTGATGCCACAGGCTAATACATACATATCAGCCCGGTAAGCTCCGAGGAGCCTATGAGACTCGCCCAGAAAATGGTGTTTCATTACATTCAATGCTGTTTTTTTGATCGGCCATTTTGTTAGGCTTAAACTTTGAATGCTTTCACTGGCATAGAGGTAGCAGATAATTGAAGAGTTATATTTACCAGTGTACTTTGTAGTGTTCAAGTAATATATCTCTCTCTTAGGGTGCTTGATGGTAAGGAAAAGAGCATGGAATGTCTTGAAGAAAGAATACTTTGGGGGAGGCACTGTGCTGATGGTTGACTCTAGGAAAATGATGCTTGTCCCACGACCCAAACTTCATGACAGGTATTGGATGAACAGCACGATGCATATTTTTCCAGGATATTTTTTCACCATTGTTTCATATGATATCCAAACCACACATCAGAAAATGAAGGAAGAACATTGTTTTAGTCTGTCCTAGACCACTATAAAGTTGTGTAATTACATAACTTGATGATGGTCCAGGGATAACTGAAATGTCATTTTCTTAATTTTCTGATGTGTGGTTTACATATCATACCATCAGCCATGTTATTCACTCCTCATCTCTCATTCATAGATGTGTAAGGGGGGGGGTGAATGTTATTTTTCCCATCTTTTATCTATTCATTTATTTGTGAAAATATTTGGTATGATTGTCATAATTATGAGTGCAAGGTCTATGATAATTACCACTCCCCATTTAAGGTATTAATGTTTAGGAAATGAAGATACTGTACTTTAATGATATTGAATTAACATGATTGAAAGTCATTATAATTTTTAACCTGACCAGGAAATAACCATTTTTCCTTGAGGGAAGCCACCCTCAGTGGATCCCAAACTAAGTGCTGGTCAGACCATGCTTTATGGTAATTATAATTACACTGGGCCTTTGAGACCCACACTAACCAAGGACTAAGCAATGACTAAAATCTGGTTCCATTAAAGAGATGAAAGGAGCTGGGGACAGATCAAACTCAAAATTGAGAGAAACCTCAACCCGAAATATATGTGCAATAAAACAATGAATAACAGGACAAAAATCAAGCACAAGTGGGTAAGAAAGTAATCCTTAAGGCAACAATGTAAACACTGATTCTGATGCACACGCCCCCTACTTGGTGGCAGCATAAATCACATTGAAGGTTTCCACCGGCCTGAAACCTCTTAAGCCTCTTTGCACCGAGCCTCTGGTGAACTCCCAGAACTCCCATTGTGCGGTGGGCCATTGCTACTTTACTTATTTATTATTACTTGTTCTTTCTTCATGATTGTGTTTTTTTCTCACCCACATTGCATGTACCCATGTTCATTTTTTCACTCCAGCTTCATGCCTGGGTTACCTTCCCTTGGTTTCTGAATTTTAGTGTAGTACTTTTATTTGTTGCCCGTATATTATGAATTGCTCTGTCTGCGTCTTATAGTTTTGATACATTCCTTTCTTATTTATGGTAGATTTGAAGATGGAACACTTCCCTTTTTAAGTATTCTAGCTCTCAGACATGGTTTTGGCACGATCATTAAACTCACAGGTACGTATTGTATTCATTTCGGGTTCTCTTGTTTGTAGTGAAACTTACTGCATTTTGTTTGTTTAGCCATTAGTTCATGTGGTTAAATGATTATTTAATATATTCAGAAATAACAATACTGTACTTCACAAGTATAAATATGTTAGCAAGTACAGATGCCAAATATAATTCATGAATAAAGAACTGTACTGAATAATAGGAATAAACAGTAACTATTTCCTGACTATTTTAACTCAAATTACAAAAATTTTTCAATATATTCCTGTCACTAGTTTTATTTTTTTATTTTAGTTAGACCATTTACCTTGTAACTTAAAATTCACTATAAATCTTTTGTTTGTTTAAGACTCGCTCAAAATATTGTGTCGGTAGCTTTGTGAGAATGTACAGTACTTGAATGTAATAACACAACCCATTGCACCTTCTTGCACATAAATTAATACATATGCAATTACAAAACAATTACAATTACTGTATAAATAAACAATTACTATTTGCTTTTGTAAGTGTGAATAGTAATATGTAAGAATATAAAAAATAAAGGCTTCACTTGTGTTGTGAATCAGGGGGAATGGAGAAGGTGAAGCATCATGTGTTCCACCTGGCAAGATACACACACCACTCTCTTAAGAGCTACAGACATGCTAATGGGTCTCCTGTCGCTCAGTTATACTGTCAAGAGAAGCCGTGGCATGTCGACACACACGGCTCCATTGTCAATTTTAATTTGTTAAATTCAGATGGATCTCATGTTGGATATGCCCAGGTTAGTATGAGGGCTTCCTAAGCAATAATTTTGGTAAAATTGATGCAGATTGGTTTGTAAAATATCTCCTATTTTTATATGGCATACAGTATTCATTATGTTCTACATAACAAGGCAACTAATAACCCTCATCAGTGCTGTTTGATCTTTGCATTCCTTGTTATTTATGGCCACTCATGCCAATAACTTAAATTTATCAGATAATATCCCCAGTACAGTATTCATTCTGTTTGCCCCTGTTATGTTAAGGCTGTCATGTCATAATTAGTACTATACTGTATCAATGTGTTCTTTCCTACTTTTCCAGGTTTTCATAATCATGTCGACATTTTAATTCATATCCATTATGTGTACTGTCAGTCTTTCCAGAACATAGCCATTTGGTTGTTCCCGGATTCAGAGCTTCAGTCCACTGAGGACAGTACTGTAGTTACTTTGTTTGGGTGTGAACCCTTTTTTGGACGTGGAACCTTCCGGCCACCTCATTGCAGTGGCCTTGCAGCTCTAGTTTCTTTGCCTTGTGGCATATTTCATGTGTAGCCTTCCGGCTATTTTCCTCGTGCTGTGCCTTGCGTCGTTTGTAGGTAATTTGAGTATACTGTACATCGGATATCTTCAGCATTTGGTCATTCCCCAGGATGCAAGCCATAACAGTCGACCAGGTTCCTAATCACTGCTAGGTGAGCAGAGGCAATGTGTGTAAGGAGACTTGTCCATACGTCTTGCCCTGCCTGCGATTTACATATACAGTGGAACCTCGGTTGATGAATGCCTCTTTTTACAAATTTTTTAGTTTGAGCTCAATTTCTTTGTAAAAATTTGACTCGGTTTACAAGCTTTACCCCGCTTAGCGAGTTTGTTGATAAACATATGGCCCGACCAAGTGTGTGGCGCACTTCAGTTTACCATTGTCTCCTGCCTTTCGACGAACGTGCTTGAATTCTTTGTGAAGAATTTCATTGTTTTTGTACTTGGTTTCTGAACATAAAGTTCTTATTATATATCATGCCATGGGTCTCTGAAAGTGTTTTAGAGGCCATCATTTGTGAAAAAGCAAGGCTATTACATGAAGATCTTATAAAAAAAACTCCTGAAATGAGTGATGCAGATATGAAAGCATTTAAGGTGAGCAGAGGATGGTTTGAAATTTAGAAAAAGAATTGGTATTCATAGTAGTGAGGCATGGGGAAAAACAAATGTCTATAGACAGATTCTTAGTAAGAAAAGCAAGCAGTGAGCCACAACCAGGTCCTAGTGGTATTCCTGCAAAACATAGAGTGTGTACCCCAGAGAAGTAATCACTGCCTGATGTTATAATGGAAGGGGACTCCCCTTCCAAACACTAACACTTCTCCTCCCCCCTCCTTCCTCGCTGTCATCCATACGCCAACAAGAGTCTTCAATAAAGGTAAGATATACTGTACTGTAGTACAAAACATGAGTAGTATTATATATAAAATGTATTATGAAGTTAATATTTTGGGTGTGTGGAACGAATTAATTCAATTTACATTATTTCTTATGGGAAAATTTGTTTCGGTTTATGAATTTTTGGCTGACAAATCTTCTCTGGGAACTGATTAAATTCGTAAACTACAGTACCACTGTAGCTGGTATATGTCTCGCAGTATAGTGCCTGGTATAGCTTACAGTGTGAGATACACCAGGCACTGTCAAGCTTCAGTCCACTGAGGACAATATAAGATGCACCAGACACTGTCAAGCTTCAGTTCACTGGGAACAATGTAAGATGCACCTGTTTTCCCAGTTCATCACCAAATGTAACTGAGAAGTCAAGTCAGAAAGGAACTTTTCATGTTATATGAAGCCCTATTTTTTTCCGGCAAGCATTTAAGAGTAGTGAATATTTATTACATCCTAAAAGTCACTTTCCTGTCCTTATCACTAATGTTTTTCTCATTATATTTGCAAGGTTGCAAAAATTTATCTGGTACTTAACTTATACTCGTATTAGTTTCTATCTCAACAAGTGTGTATTTTGTTTTGAAATCAAATTAAAGTTAGTAAATGCATGCATTACAGTATTTGTACAGTATTACCAAAAAATAATTGCAGTACTGTATATTATCTTGATCTACTTATTGGGTTCAACTTTTTATATGCATAATATTGCATCCAATTTAAAATCATGATCAGTGTGTGAAGCTAAAACATTTGTGTAGTCTAATGTAATCACATTTCTCTAATTCTTATTATTTCAGGTTGAGAGAGTTTCGTCTTTGTACAATATCTATTTACGTACTGGGTGCTTGTGTAATCCTGGAGCATGTCAAACTTACCTTGATATCTCTCAAGAGAATCTACTGCATCAATTTCAGGTACATTTGTGGCCATCATCTGAAGGTGATAACTCGTACAAAACAATCTTGGTAGCATGATTATATTGTTGGTGGTTGTCTTTATATCAATTTTAACACAACAAAGTAAAATTTTGTAATGTCCAAGGAAGCTAATTCATTTCCCATGGCAAAGCCATGCTCTTTGACTTAAATATTCTAAAGTATTCTAAACAAGAATGTCACATGTACTTGTTATGAATGCCAATTGCTGTTTTCCTTTCACTTTTGTCATTCCATCTTGCTGGAGTCTCACTAATCTTTTGTTACTGTATGTACTTTTGTAATTCACATCTATTATTTAACTTTCATAATTACAGTACCATTTGTTTCATTTTTTCCACTCATAGATTTGACTAATTTCTTCTCGCTCTCAAACCTTTGCTTATGATTTTTGCACATGTTCATTAACCATCTTAGTGGATAGTCACTTATTGGACCAAGCATATGGCATGTTTAAATCACCCTCTAACAATATGTAATCTCTACATCATTATTCCCCACATCAGTTTTTAATTGTCTACAAACATCATCATGAAGTGTGTGTCATTACATATATTTATGAGTGTTGGTCCTGTATGACTTCTCTTCCCTCCTATGACTGTTGTCTGTGTCTGTCTGTTTGCTACTGTCTTTCCCAATTTAATATTTTCAGTGCATTTTTTCCAGTTATTATATTGTCTTTGTGTGGGGAGTGTCATGGGTGTTTGGCAATCTTTGTAGCATGTAGTAGACTCATCCTACCCATTATGCCAGATCTCAGTTATGTTATTAAGCTTGTGTAGATTTGTTAGACAGGATTTTAATTCTCTGAACCCATGGCTTTATTTTTATGTATTCGGCTAATCAGGATCTTATTGCTCTAAATCTTAAATGCTATGAATGTTGATGATACTGATCTATAATTGTATGCCTTCTGTTTATCTCCTTTCTGTTGTGCATCCATCTTTTATTTAAATAGTACCTATGCCAAACAAAATGATTTGAAAGAGATTCACCATGCCCTTAAGATGAAACCTTTGATATAGTGAAAGAAAAATGATTATACAGTATCACATCACGTACATTCAATTCTTACTTATTCATCAGTTTGTTATTGATGTTCTCTCAGGCAGGACATGTATGTGGAGATGCTCAAGACTTGGTAGATGGGCTGCCAACAGGCTCTGTGCGTGTCAGCTTTGGTTACATGAGTTCATACAGTGATGCTGATCTACTTCTGAAAATGGTGCAGGAATGCTTCGTTGATGGCCCTCTCATTGTAGATTTATCATGGATGGAAAAAAGTGCATTGTTACCTTCTATGTTTTATGAAGACAGTGCCATTCCCAAAGGAAATTTGGTCAAATGGATGGAAAGTTGATAAAATAAGTAAAAGTTTAACACTGAAGGAAAAAGGCATTATTACAGAAGCTTTCTATGGCAACGAGAAAAGACAAATATTAGAGAAAGGTTTCAACCATTCGCATTCAAACCATAACTTGATGCAAGAATATGAACTGCTTAATACCAAGAAAATTCAGAGTTCATCTATTGGAAGGAAGTCAAGTAACTGTAGGCCTGCCAGACTCTCCCTAACTAATATTGTCATTTTCCCTGTTAAATCATGTGGGGGTCTCTCAATGCAAAAATGGAACATTGACCTAAAAGGCTTGAAGTATGACCGTCGATGGATGGTGGTAACAAGTTCTGGTATGACAGTAACGCAGAAGAGGCTTCCACGTATGACTCTCATCACACCGTACCTTGACTTGGAGGCTGGGACACTTACTCTTTCATACAAAGGTAATTTCAGAGTGTTTGGTGCCTGTACAAAACCTACATGCAGTCAAGTAGTACATATTGTTCATGCATACATACTTTACATACATATCAGTGTGACTTCACTCATCTGGCTAAATGTTTCCAAGTCTTCATCCTGTTGTTGGCATACTTTATGCAGATATTCTGAACTTCACTTCATATTCTGAATGTACAGTTGGTGGTGTTTGGCAGGTCTAGGGACTTCCCCCCTTTACTCACTGCTCTGAAACCTCTTGTGGGTTTTGGAATATGGGGGTCACGTGACAGTGATTACTGGGAAGAAGGGACACAACGAGCATAGTTCTTATCATGTAACTACACAGATATATACAGTGCATGCACACACTGTAGATGGTAGCTCATTTAAATGTTAACACGTTTTAAAATTATTTTCAAAGCTATAATAGTTCAATCAATCTGCACTTTGATTATTATT
>WNGS01005641.1:6925418-6942344 GCA_020271785.1 Procambarus virginalis
TATAAGGCTTTCAATAAGTGGCATTATAAATGAATTAACTGTACTAAGAAATGTATAATCTGTAAATAATGGATAACTAATTATCCTTCGCGGGGAACTACCCTAATTAACAGTAGCGCAACAGGTAAATAATATGTAAGTTATAAAACTTAATTATAATAACAAGTCAAATAAGCCACAGGAATATTCATTAAGGATAGAAGAGCCTAGTGCAGTGCCGAGCACCCATATAAGTGCCATAGGCTGCTGGTGGGGTGGGGGTCTGGCCGAGCCCAACCCCCTCATATCGCAGGAGGAGTAACAGGCCTATATATATATATACCAGCCCATCCTCCTGTTTTGGTAGTATATGAGGACCATAGTACATATACCGACGTATAACGCGATTAGAAAGTAGAAATCGGTACTATTGAATTTGGACAAAACATAAAAGATTTTATATTCATGTTGCAAAGACCAACTAAATTAACTTAACTTTCCTAGACCTAATACACGATATCTGAGGCCTGATATATAGTATATATGTGTGCTATACTAAGCCTAGGTTAACCGTTGGTTCATCATGACAGGGGTTGGTCAACCATTGATTCATCATTACAGGGCCTGGTCAACCAGTCTGTGAACAAGGTACCCAGCGCGTGGTCACTGCGGGTGTTCCTGGGCGCGTGGTGGGTGGCTGTGTACGTCATTGTCAGCGCCTTCACCGGGAACCTGATGGCCGTGCTGACCGTGCCGCTGTATCCCAGGTGGATACACACGGTGGACGACCTGGCCAAGAGCGACTACAGGTAAACAACACTTGGACTATGTGATGGCTACCGTTATCGAGCCTACCCTCATGCTGATAATAATAATACATTGTGCACAAAGTTAGGTAAGTTAAGTTAGATGATTTTTGGTCATAATATGGCTTGGGCGGCCTCTGCACGTACTGCTCACAGGACATATACACTATTTTCAGGACAAGTGCTAGAATGCACACACACACACACACACTTACGGAACTGAAAAACAAGAGTTACGAGGAGACACTGGAGGCGTTTAAACATGACAAAACAAGTAGACAGAAAAAAGAGGAGATATGGTCACCACTTACAAAATACTAAAAGGAATCGACCCCATTGACAAAGAGGAATTCCTGAAATCAACAACTTCACGAATAGGAGGACGCAGATTCAAGCAAAGGAAACAAAGGGGCCGAAAAAATATTAGAAAGTTTTATTTTGCAAACAGTGGTAGACGGTTGGAACAAGTAAGTGAGAAGGCGGTAGAGGCCAAAACCGTCAGTAGTTTCAAAGCGTTATATGACAAAGAGTACTGGGCGTCTCATAGTGCATGGTGGAAGACTGGACACCACGAGCGTAGCTCTCATCCTGTAACTACACTTAGGTAATTACTCTCTCTCTCTCTCTCTTCTCTCTCTCTCTCTCTCTTCTCTCTCTCTCTCTCCTCTCTCTCTCTCTCTCTCTCTCTCTCTCTCTCTCTCTCTCTCTCTCTCTCTCTCTCTCTCATAAATGAAGATTGGCTTGTAATGAACACTTTTGTCATTCCTGTGATCGTTCTTTATATAAACACCGTACGTATTTCAGCAACATAATTACACTTGTAACGTTATGACAGCATGGACGGTAAACACACTACAGTAACTAGACATATTTAATGTTAATGGTTACAGCCGTTTTTTTTTTGTTCTACCACAGACGTGGCAATGCTAGTTCTACCACACCATCAGTTCTACCACAGTTCTACCACACATTTACAATGCTACCAGCATACAATATATACCTTTTCTTCTGTCCTCCATGGACAAGGTTGGAGATCTCTTATACATGTGGTTCAGTGATTTATTTGAACAATAAACCACAGGTGATTGTAGTGCTTTTAAAATGCTAATGTATCCTACATACATAAATACATGCATTTGCTCGTGTCGTACATAAAGAGTGTTACAGTTGAAGCGTGGGAGGACGGCGTGGTGACGAGGCGTCTCATAGTGAGGCAGGAGAGTGCAGGAGGCAGCAGGCAGACGGCGAGTGGTGATTGTAATCAAATCCGTGTGATGGGCCGCTGGGTGTGGCAGATTAGGTGTTGCTTCTGGCTGTGCTGACAGTGTCCAAATGCTTTAGGTCAGGTGTTGGGGTTAGCGCTATGAACCTCTGGAGGGTTATTAAAGCCATGGCAATAGCTTACTGACAACTAAGAATACTCCTGAACGTAGTCCAGGACTAACTAAAGTAAACTTTGTGTATATACACCGAGAAGTGGGTTACACCTCTCTGCGTACATGTCTCCTGTCTCCAGATGCCTGTGGTCAGACGGCCTTGTATCCCCGTCCACCGGACTACCCTCATAGCAAGGCTGCTCGTTAATTGGAATTCCTGGCAACATGAATGGATGTCATTTGTAGTCGTGGAATACCTGGAACGTTTAAATAGCTGCTAAATAATTTTTGATGTAGTTGCTACAGTGTTTATATAAGGATCGACGCTATATTTAATTATTATAATTTATAGCTGTTTATAACCATTTTCCTTAAGCATCATATAAAATATTACAGCTAGTGAAATTTTAAAGAAATTAATGTTTCCAAAATTCTAACAGCTGGTTTAGGAGCAAATTTGTTTTCTTATATTTCATACCAAATCTGGCCAGAAGTATACTTGTGTATGTGCTGGATAAATAAATAACTGGATAAAAACATTATCCAGTAAAACACGGCACTGTGTACGTTTGGGGGGTGATCCTGGACGTCATGGATTCGAATCCTGGCCGGGGTCATTTAGAGTTCTTAGTGCGTGTGTAATTACCTAAGCAGCAGTTTTTGTGTGTTGGTGTAGCGTGGCAGCAGGCGTTCCTTTAAACTTATCTGGTGGAAAGTTACCTCACTGCTAACTTTGTTGAACAATGTACATTCAGCCATTCGATGTGGGTGACAATCTTTGCATCAGCGTCGAGTTGGGTGATTAGCCGCCCGAAATTCATGATTGATCTGGGGTTTAGGATCATTAATGATTTAGGAGAATAAAACACAACAAGAATGACAATATGATGTACTCAGTGCTCAACGATTCGTTCCTGCCTGGAACATCTTCAGGTGAGATATGGTTGTAGGGGGTACTGAAGTAGTGACTTCACTACCCCCCCCCTGAAGTAGTGACTTCACTACCCCCCCCCCTACATGGTGTGCTGCATGTATGTTTACCATACATTAACTGTATTTAGCAATTAATTGCACCCTTTTTGTGTCAAATACTGTATATCAATGTCATAACCATAAGTTTGGTAATTAGATTTGTCCTAAGATGGAAGACAGTCTTCGCAGTGTGGAAGAGCAATAAGCCTGCTTCTCTCGGTTACAATCAGTCAATAGATTAATATGGAAATGAATGGAAAGATAACTTTACATAGGTGTTAGTTGAAGGGTTTAGAATGCGCTCATAGAAACGGGGATATAATATCTGCGTGTCTTTTGCGTATTAACTGATTGTGTTTGGAAGGAGCAGGTTGTGCATGGTGGACTACGGAGAGTTCGTGCCTCGCGCGCTGGTGGTGTCGTCTGACCCGGCCCTCAGGACACTGGCCAGCAGGCTGGACACGGTGCCCGTCACCGAGGGCGGCCACGGCGGCCAAGAAGCTTGTGTCCATCTTGTTCTCAGTAACACAAACGCCCATATAGAATCATACGATTATATGAAGCTTGTCTACTCCGCTCTGGACCTAAGTGATAAGATATATTTCATGAAGGAACAGATATTTGAAAGCAATCTGGCTTTCATCTTCCGGAAACACACACCTTGGATCCTGACCTTCAATAAGGGCCTTCGAAGGCTAGTAGAATCTGGTCTCATTCAGAAGTGGCACACTGACATATTAGAGAAATATTACAAGACAGAAGCTGAGGTAAGCTGTGTACTTTACTAGTAACCTGAGTTAAACTGTGTACTCTACTATATACATATATATATATATGAATAGTAGAATAATATTCGCATATAGTCCTGGGGACCATTCAGGCTTGTTCGCATATATATATATATATATATATATATATATATATATATATATATATATATATATATATATTAGTATATTTTGGTAGCAGTCTTTCCTGTAGACATATGTTATTAAATATGACCGAAAAAGTAAGATTAATAATTCTAACACGAATTTTCTCAATTTTCCTTATGTTTGTTTTTACTGATGACGGTAAATTAAAAATCAATTCTCCAAAATTCATTCTTTATTTCTTAGTCTGACGCGACACTTGAGCGCGTTTCGTAAAACTTATTACATTTTCAAAGACTTTAGTTACACACACACAGAACAACTATAACTGAACAGAGTTTAAATACCTGCATTTGGGTGAGGTGACATGTTACAATGGTTTGGGGTGAGGTGAGAACAAACACAGAACACGAAACAATGGGTATAAGGGAAGAATAGATCTGTAACTGCAGAAGGCCTATTGGCCCGTATTTCTTGATGTTTCTATATTGGAGCGGAGTCTTGAAGTGGGTAGAATATAGTAGTGCGTTAATTGGGTGTTGATTGCTGGTGTTGACTTCTTGATGTGTAGTGCCTCGCAGATGTCAAGCCGCCTGTTGTCGCTGTATCTATCAATGATTTCTGTGTTGTTTGTTAAGATTTCTCTGGTGATGGTTTGGTTGTGGGAAGAGATTATATGTTCCTTGATAGGGCCCTGTTGCTTATGCATCGTTAATCGCCTGGAAAGAGATGTTGTTGTCTTGCCTATATATTGAGTTCTTTGGGGCTTACAGTCCCCAAGTGGGCATTTGAAGGCATAGACGACATTGGTCTCTTTCAAAGCGTTCTGCTTTGTGTCTGGAGAGTTTCTCATGAGTAGGTAGTAACCTACTCATTTTTCAGAGTTTCTCATGAGTAGGTAGTAACCAACTCATGAGAAACTCTCCAGACACAAAGCAGAACGCTTTGAAAGAGACCAATGTCGTCTATGCCTTCAAATGCCCACTTGGGGACTGTAAGCCCCAAAGAACTCAATATATAGGCAAGACAACAACATCTCTTTCCAGGCGATTAACGATGCATAAGCAACAGGGCCCTATCAAGGAACATATAATCTCTTCCCACAACCAAACCATCACCAGAGAAATCTTAACAAACAACACAGAAATCATTGATAGATACAGCGACAACAGGCGGCTTGACATCTGCGAGGCACTACACATCAAGAAGTCAACACCAGCAATCAACACCCAATTAACGCACTACTATATTCTACCCACTTCAAGACTCCGCTCCAATATAGAAACATCAAGAAATACGGGCCAATAGGCCTTCTGCAGTTACAGATCTATTCTTCCCTTATACCCATTGTTTCGTGTTCTGTGTTTGTTCTCACCTCACCCCAAACCATTGTAACATGTCACCTCACCCAAATGCAGGTATTTAAACTCTGTTCAGTTATAGTTGTTCTGTGTGTGTGTAACTAAAGTCTTTGAAAATGTAATAAGTTTTACGAAACGCGCTCAAGTGTCGCGTCAGACTAAGAAATAAAGAATGAATTTTGGAGAATTGATTTTTAATTTACCGTCATCAGTAAAAACAAACATAAGGAAAATTGAGAAAATTCGTGTTAGAATTATTAATCTTACTTTTTCGGTCATATTTAATAACATATATATATATATATATATATATATACAAAACATAAGGCTCAAAACATACTTACAGAGATATATGGTTGCCCATGCTTCATTTCCTGGGCTCATTATTATGAGTTGTGTCTCTTTAAGCCTTTCCACCACCACTCACGGGATGGTATGGGGGTCCACTATTATAAGAAATAATTACAAATGACTATTTTTTACGTTCTAAGATGTAAAGCGAAACATGTCTTTAGGGCAAGTGACAACGTCAGCAGACTAACAGACGTTATCAGCTTGAATACCACTTGGCTGTAAGCGTGCATGCACATGACTGTAAAGCTGCCGCCCAGTTGGGTGGGTGTGCAGCAAGACTAGTAACTGTGTGACTCACTATAGATGTAAAGTGCCTTGTATAGTGACTGTTGTGAGCCTCTTGTAATGTCAGTTGTGACACCTCTTTGTGTCACTTGTGACACAAAGATTCTTGATGTGTGTATTTGTGTGGGTGATTAGATATGTATGTGTATGTATATGTGTATACGTATATATATAGTACATGTATGTATGAGGTGTGTACATGTGTATACAACATTGATAATTTTGTAACTAGCGTCAAACATTGTTATTTGCTTAGCTAAACGAACTAGAGGGTTCAGTTCCTGAACCGATTATGTGCCTCTGTATCCTTTACACCACCGCCCACGGGTTGGGTATGGGGTGCATAATAAAGAAAGAAAAATTGACAGTTGGGCTTGTATAGGGATCTAGGTGAAGTAAAGTGTGAAGTGTGTGGACAAAGATAGGGACACACTAGAGCATTTTATACACTTAAGAATATACTTTTCTCCTGGACAATGTTCAGGACTAAAGTATACTTATTGGAATTGTCTTACGTCTGGCAGGGAAGATACGAACAAATACACGTCGGCAAGCGTGTCAAATACTACAAGGTGGTTTATTTAGCTCAAATTTGACCTCTGGTTTCCAACTGAGGAACCCAGGGTCGTAACAGTTGGTCAGTAAAGTATGGTGGTAGCCTCTATAACCCGCCAGAGGTTGATATAATATTGTCGATTATTATAGGTTGATATAAACCTTGAGTCCAGCACCAAGCCAATAAGGAACTTGGAAGCAACATTCCCTTGTTATTATTGCTCATGTTAGCTCATATACGGAGCTCCAGTAATGTCTTGTACACTTGCAGAGTGGAGAGGGATCCTCGCCGCGACCCTTGGCGCTGGCTCACCTCTACGGTGCCTTCTTCACCCTTGGTCTTGGGTGTGGTGTTGGCGGTGTTGGTGTTGCTCCTCGAGTGTAAGCTTGTGTTGCTCCTCGAGTGTAAGCTTGGTGTTACTCCTCGAGTGTAAGCTTGGTGTTGCTCCTCGAGTGTAAGTTTGGTGTGGGTCTGCAGTGCTATGATATGACGCACATATTATGTACTGGTAAAGGGGTCCTGAAGATATATTCGTCAGGTGACTGAGGCACATACTGACTCCTGCCTGTCATTCACTATGGCACTATTGTGAAGCTGTTCACACCACTCAACCACTAGTTTGTAACATCACCACTTATAAACTTTATATATATATATATATATCACTTGCTGTTATAATGTGATAATAAATAATAAAATAATGAGTAACAATCATATTTCTCATTTTATTTATCCTTTTAAGTAATTAGTATTTATTCAGGATTATGCCCACACCTGCTGGGCAGGATGGTGCCCACACCTGCTGGGCAGGATGGTGCCCACACCTGCTGGGCAGGATGGTGCCCACACCTGCTGGGCAGGATGGTGCCCACACCTGCTGGGCAGGAGGGTAACTACACCTACCACACGCGATTATTAATTATTTATATGTCTGTGGCATTCTTCGTGAAATGTGACACGCATATGACTCATATAAAATTCGCTTCCTCGTTACTATAATAAAAAAAGGTGTAATTAAACTTCTTGGCCTTCTCCTCATGATAAAAAATGACGAGATGTAATCAACATGCGCCATGTGAAGTCTCTTTAATGTCACAAGTGAACAGCAAGTTAGAGGGCCGACAGGTCATGCAAGAGCAGTAGCAGCAGGAGGAAGACAGGCAAGGAGGTAAGTTAGGCAAGCACTAACCATCCATCTCTCACGGCAGTCTCTATAATCACGTAACAATATCACCTGCACATAAAACGCTTCCCATCCCTGTCTTCTTGTCGTAAGGATGCTAGGGAAAAGCAAAACATTACGAAAGCAAAAAAAAAACTAGCCTAATTTACCTGTAATAATCTTTACCTATATATATATATATATATATATATATATATATATATATATATATATATATATATATATATATATATATATATATATATATATATATTATATATTATATATATATATATATATATATATATATATATATATATAATATGTAAATATTCAACAGCCTCCTTATTAGTTAGCACTGGCAGTTAATAAGCTAATAAGATGGAAATAAATATTATCCATGACTATTTTCAAATTTAAGATGTTATTTGATATGAATGTGACCAGGATGCCTGGAAACGCGTGGCTGCTGAGGACGACTTTAGTGTGGGTGAGCATGGTGTGTGGCTCCCTCATAGTCCAGCCTCGCTGCTCCAACATGTACTCCCGCCTCCTGGCTGGCCAGGCTGTTATTGCAGCCACCACCACCGCCACCTGGCACGTCCAGGAGACTCGAAACTCTGTAGGTGGCGGCCACAATGATGGCAGTGTGGACTGTCATCTGAACCTGGAATCGTCGGCAATCCTTCAAAACTCTCTGGTTACACTCCTCCAAGAGCTTGTGGAAGGCCCCCTCACTGGCAGGACATTGTCATTCCTTGTAGACGATCAAGTGGAAGATAGGGTCAACATTAATCTCCTCCTGGCAGAGATGTTAACCCCGTATGTTCTCATAGTTAGCCACGGGACGCGGGCAGCGAACGGGAGCAGGGGTGACCTCAGTGGATCACAACACACCCATGATCACCATGCACACTTCCACCACATATTGCCCCCAAGTAAGTCCTCTCACGTGCACGTGTCAGGGTTTTAGTAAAGAATCGGTTTGCAGAGTTTTGACGATACACCATTATGATGTAGGGAAGGAGCGAGGAGAGAAAATAAATTAAGGGATATCTAATTTTTCTGTCTGCATTTGTTTACACACATTCATTCTGTTTACTTTGTTCAGTTATAAATAAAAGCATATACAGCAAGGTAACAAAAATCGAACAAATTTGATTGCAATTTGTTCGGTATAATTGGAAAGTTAAATTACCTTTCTATCAAATGAGCAACTGAAATTTGATTATCTTTAAATCATATAATAGAAAAATTAAAATTTTCAACATATAATTTAGCAATTAAAAAAAAAGTTACGCGTGTTAATGGAGTTGCAAGAATGTACCACATATTCACTAATGTATGTATGTAATTTCACAATCCATTATACCTTCTTGTATATAAATAAATAAATAAATCGATAAATAAATCAAATAAATTAAATTTTGGAATTTAGATAAAGTTGCACGTTGCTAACGACTTCCACGCTGCGCGTTGTGAGAACATTTTATTAAAATCAGAGGAAAAAGCTAAAATAATAGGATTTAGGTTTATAAAGTTATTTCCAGATTGAATGTTGCCGGCAAAAAAGAAACACTAAAAATTCTCAACAATATTAATTCTAATATAAATAACTGTATATATACTTTCCAGTTACATGCTCAATTAATCTGATTATTTTCTATATTTTAAACACTGTGTCGTCGGTAACATTAACAATAATTACAAAAATAGTAATCTGTGTGATTTCTTTTCAATTAAGTTAAAAATTGCAGCTAAAAAGCTAGGCTTTCTTCAGTAATATAATATACAAGTGACAACAAATTTAAGTTGATTTTAAATATGGATAAATTCAAGCAGTATAAGTCAAGAGAAAAGTTAGTCGTGAATAAGGTGAGCGGCCATTAGCAGGTGTAATGATGGTGGTGATTGGTGGTGAACCACCGAGGGAGATGGTGTCCCCACCAGGGTGGTGGTCGCTGTCTACCGTGCTGCTGCTGGGGGTGTCCTCGCCCTGCCACGCCTCCTCCCTCCTCCAGGCACCCCTCCTCCAGCAGACGCCAGCGGTGGCTCTCCTCTGTCCCAAATACTGCCACCATAACACCTGCCGAGTGCCCGTCATCTATACAGTCTACACATGGCGACCCTTCCACCCTGAGAGTAAGTTAGTGTCCCATGGGCCGTGGAGGGCGGACAGGTTTCCCGTGTGGAGCAGCCTCTTCCAGGACAGGTTCGCCTCGCTGTACGGGGCGACGCTGCACGTCTCCAGTGACGAGGTAGACATGCCTTATGTCTTCAGGAATCCCGACGGAACCTTCGACGGCGTCGGCAAGCGAATGACCGACACAATAGGCTGGTGGCTCAACTTTAACTACACAATGACTCGCCGAGGCAGTGACAGTAAGGTTATTGATATTATTGATTGGAATACATGTGTACCAAATCCCTCTGTAATTCCCAACAATTTATTTAAATTTTAAAGGTGATATATACAAACCATAAGATCTTGTTCATTTTGCTTGGAATAACGTCTCCACAGTAATGTGTTTATTTATAAGAAATATATAAGTTTTATACATACATGATACAATATTATGAGAATTGTTCATAAGGCCGCTAATCACTCCAAGCGTTTCGGAAGTTATTACAAGGCCGGACTGAATGTTACATGTTACCCAGACTAAAACATTTTCACAATTATTGCCTACAGAAGTGTTTGTATTATGGACTAAGTATTAGTGATGGCAGAGATTAGTACTAATTATTTGTACATGTTATTGACAGAGAAGTGGGGGGAGGTGGTGAACGGGTCTTGGGTGGGGATGTTGGGAGACGTCTGGAGAGGGGAG
The DNA here is from genome assembly GCA_020271785.1 of Procambarus virginalis. Classification (NCBI taxonomy): domain Eukaryota; kingdom Metazoa; phylum Arthropoda; class Malacostraca; order Decapoda; family Cambaridae; genus Procambarus; species Procambarus virginalis. The sequence continues at coordinate 6,935,973 of WNGS01005641.1, forward strand.
AAGAACCTCACCTTCAACTACTTCGCCATCACTGAGGAACGGGCTAAGGACTTTGACTACTCCGTTCCATATTACAACGAAGGGTGGGTCATCTCCGGGCACCTAATGACGGTAGCAGTTGTAACGGTCGCCATAACAGCTGTAACGGTGGCAGCAGCAGCTGCCATCGTTGGCAGGTTGCCATAGCAGCTGTAACGGTTGCCTTAGCAACTGTAACGGTGACTGTAGCAACTGTAACGGTGACTGTAGCAACTGTAACGGTGGCTGTAGCCAAGTACATCCAAGCCCTCCTTGTAACTAGAATAGTTCGAAAGAACCATTAGTAACTAACTGCTGGATCATACGTGGTAAATCTAGCATGATTAGAAACGTAGAAAGTATTTTGTTTACTTTTGCATTTGGTACATTGTAGTGACTGTCGCTGGAGGGAGAATAGAAGTGCAAAAATGGTCGCTAGACCAATATAACATTTTGTGTTCTCATCTGAAGTTGGTTACTATATACAGTGTGGTATTCTTCAGGTATGGGTTCATTATAGCCACACCTCCTGCCCTGCCTCCCTGGAGAAACTTAGTCCACCCCTTCACCGGCCGACTGTGGGCGCTGGTGGGCGGCGTGGTCCTGCTGGTGGCACTAGGATACTACGCCCTCGCACTCACTAGCCCTCATCGCCGCTCTCTCTTCCAGTGTCTCATCATTATCTTACAGGTGTGGCTACCATGCTCACGGGTTGAATGAAGTGCGGTTCTTTTGAACCAGAAGTCAAAACTTATCAGAAAATTGTTCAGGTATAAATGCTTGTATTAAAGTTCACTTGGTATAATAGTAGGCACTAATGGCATTTTATAATTCGGATTCTCTGACGTCCGTGACAAAGTTAAACGTTATTCGAATATGCCGTAGAGAAAAACTGGTTTATATAATGCCAGAATTTGAGTTTTTTTTTTTTGAGCAAAGGAAATTTGTTCATGTGTTTTGAGAAGACTTTAAGTATTTATTTCCTTCGTTAAATGACTAAACGGAACATGTGTTTTCAGCAACAGAGAAACAGAAGATACGTAAAAGGATGTCACTCAGCATTTAGAAAATCCTGCATTTAGGAATGTGTCCTCACATCACAGCAGAATTGAGAAATAAAGTAACCGAGAGAAGTGCTTTATAAGGCTAACCGGAAGCTATCACTTCCGATGAGCCCCTATCAAATAGTTGTTAGGAGTTGGGTATAGGAAGATCCCGGGTTGAATGTCGTTTTAGAGGCTGAGCTAAACCTAACTCATACAATAATATTTGTTCATACTGCAATATTGATCAATTTCTCAACAATGACCCATTATAGTGCCTGATGAGCCAGATGGCGGCTCGTGCGCCCCGAGAGTGGTCGCTGAGAGTGTTTCTAGCAGGCTGGTGGCTCACATCCTACATCCTCGTCCTCTCCTACACCTGCAATCTCATAGCTGTCCTCACCGTCCCTGTCTTCCCCTCCAAGATACGCACCATACAGGATCTGGCTCACAGCTCATACAGGTTCGCTAATGATTCTTTAAAAAAAATGTTGTCTTGTAACTAGGCAATATATTTAACTTCTAATAATCTCACTTCTGTGCCTTAGGGACAAGCTCTATTAGATACCAATAGCGTTTGATGCTATGCACTCTCTAGCAGGCGACAACAATAACAACTATGCACAAAGAAATCATATTAATGTGATGTATCAATGAGAAAATCAGTCTACTGGTTCTCTCATTGATGCCTCACGTTAATGAGGCATTGCATAATAATTGCATAATAATAATTCTTTGTGCATTGACGAGAAGTGTTGGACGTAAAATTTTACAAGGACTACAAAGCCAGTGATTGTGGGGGAATTGTGTGAAAGTCTGGTTCGGCTTCAGGGGAAGCCTTACCCTGGAAATTTTAATGACAGGCGTCAGGGCCCCAACCTCGAATAGATAAACAGACATATATTATATATGTCTGTTTATAACAGACATTATTATTATATATATAATTATATATATAATATATATATATATATATATATATATATATATATATATAATAATTTCAGGCATGATAAAGCTCAAAAGTGTAAATTACTTTTAGATAGATCATACACTATATGGTAAATATCAGAATTAATAAGTGATAATTGTTAAAACAGTAGCATTTATTAGCCAAACAACAACGAACATAACTCTTTTTAGTTAGGATAAAACTGGATCCGTTGGTTGCAGGTGTTGCATGCTGGATTACGGAGAATTCGTGCCGGAGGCGCTGTCAGGTCGACCATCCGGCGCTAGCAGCCTGGGAGCCAAGCTGGACATGGTGCCTTCACAGGAGACGGAGTTCGCGGGTGAAGAAGGCTGCGTGAAACTGGTCTTACGAGGTGCCCACGCCACCTTGAGAGCTCTTCCTACCTCAGACTTCTCTATGACATCACAGGTCACAGCGATGAGGTGTACTTTGTCAAAGAACAGATTTACGAGGCCAATGGCAGTGTTCTTCAGAAAAAAACACTCCGTGGAAATACAAGTTTGACTGGGGCATCCAGTCGTTGGTTGAAGCCGGTTTAGTTAAAAAATGGTATGATGACGTCATGGACCAGCTCAAGCGGACTCACATAAAGGCAAGAAAACTTGTACTTTACATGTACACACACACACACACACACACACACACACAACATATAATGTGATAATGATTCGGGACGGGACCAAAGAGCCAAAGCTCAAACCCTGCAAGCACAATTAGGTGAGTACACACACACACACACACACATATCATATATATTATATATATTATATATTATATATATATATATATATATTATATATATATAGATATATATATATATATAATATATTATATTATATATACTTTTTATAACAAATTCTGCAGCAAAACACAGACTGAACTAAACAATGAATTTAGGGCTTCTTGCAAATGGTATTTGTAATTAGCTGTAGAATCACGCTTAGCTCACTTGCGAATATTTAGCTCTTGATTTCTATCAGTAATTGTATTCCATTTCAGTGGTATGCTGGAGGAGAATCACCAGCGAAGCCTCTTCCCTGGCTCATCTGCAAGGGCCTTTCCTCTGTACTAGTGGGTTCTGTGGCAGGACTTGGGATGTTCTCTCTTAGAGCCGTCAGGCACACTCGGTTACTCACACTTAATCATATACACAGAATAACTTCTTGATACAAGGCGGGAATGTGCCACGTGACCTGCCTATGGCATCAACCTAATCCAAACTATAAGTGACCGACGTAGCATATCTTGCTTGTATGTGTGTATGGTAACTTATATACCTGTAGTCAAGTCTGTACTAACATAGCAACAAAATAAAAAGATATAAAATAGTCTAAATTATATTAACCCACCAAGCATGATTATCTAATATATTTTGGTATATAATTATATGTTTACAAAGTACAGTTGAAGTATATGATCTTAAAAACAAATTTAAGAAGTATTAACAAAAAATTAAGCACCATAAAATGTTAAAATACAGCGTTGATGCCCCAATGGTGAACATTCCAATTGTAAACTATATGAACAAGAGCTATAGTTATAGGATCATACTCTCCAACACTATATATATGATTGTCGTGTAATTAATGATTTCAGAGCAAATGGTATGATGTATTTTGAGCTCTGTAACTATCTCATACACTTAGAAATTGGACGATATATTTTGCTAGTGCAGGCAATAATAGATCAGTCTTGCATTTCAAGTTCTCTCCTTATTCCATATATGATTAAATATCATTTGAGATGGAGATATTAGATGAACTTGTAGCTAGTTTTTGATCTACACTGTAATCTTTCATATAGAATAGGGTAGCATCACGTTGATATGTATACCAAAGCTGTCAAACAAAACAGTTTGATCTCCCTATCGTAGTGCTACCTTTGGATGTCTTTAAAAGATAAATAATTTGCAATAAGAAAATGCAATAATAACTTAAGCAATAAAGCAAATAGCAGTAATATGATAATGGTCATGTACATTTTTTTATCGTGGCTGTCCATCAAATGAAAAATTTCTTATTCAGTTTTTATCTTTTTCATAATTAAGTTAATCAATTATTTAGCGAATCATTTATATTGTAACGTATGTGATTTTGGGTGATAACATTCAAAGAGTTATTGGGAACCTTTAGATAGTTACAATAGAATTTATTGGAATGTGAAATAGTTTGGGTGGTTATGAGTATTTAGGGTTTAGGTTATGAGTTTGGGGTAATTTGAGTATAGCTGACACATTAGAGATAATGTGACTTGTGTAATATCAAAACATTGGTTACCAATACATATCAAACCACATATCAAGGATATCAGATATAGATAAATCTTATCACGAAAAAACAAAATCAGGTGTTACACGAGTACACACAGCTGCATGGTGTTTAAATTGACCTGAGGGCCACTAACATTATACTTGGCCTCCACGAGGACATATTTGGTTCAGATCACGAGTTGTGCGGAAATGATTGGGCATATCTATCGCCTAATGCCTCTGTTAACGGAGCATTAAATAGGTACCCACCTTAATACTCAGTACTAGGGTGAGTACTAGTATCACCCTGGTACTCAGCGATTGACAGCTGAGTGGGCAGCGCTTCGGATTCGTAGTCCTGGGTCGATCCCGGTGGAGGCGGAGACAAATGGGCAAAATGTTTCTCTCACCTGATGACCTGTTACCTAGCAGTAATAGGTACTTGCTGTCTAGCTACGGACTTCTGCTTCCTGGGGATGTGTAACAAAAAGGAGGCTTGGTCGACCGGGCCGCGGGGACGCTAAGCCCCGAAATCTTCTCAAGATAACACAACGTAACAGTCCTATGATTCCCTTGTTAGAATTGTAATAAAGTAGTGATATCTTGTTATAGCGTTTTATGACGTTGTTACAACTTGCTATATTGGTTGTACATATTAGGTGAATAATGGTATTATTAGTATTATATTATTATATTAGGAATTATATATATATTATAATATATATATATATATATATATATATATATATATATATATATATATATATCTATATATATATATATATATATATATATTATATACGTCTTGAACTTTGTTTAAATGAGATTTGTACTTTTGAAGATAAAAAGTCTCCATGCTTGAATACAGTAGTTCAAATGGGTGCGCATCACAGATCTCTACAGCTTCATTAACACTTTTTCCTTTAAAGTCAAAATTTGGGATTAATTTCAGTTACATATGAACAATTCATGACATTTATTATACTCAAAGTAGTCCTATCTTACTTAATATTTACAAGAAAAAGTATATATGTCCACAAGAATAAGTATCATTAAAAATGAAGAATACTCTCATTGTTACTCTTAACAAGTTATATGCACCCACAACCCCAGACAACACACCTTCACATCTTTGGAACTCTTCACGCTTTATTTCCTCGACATTATAGGGAGGCAGGACCTTGAGGTTCTGCAGGTGGTCCACCATCATGCAAGGTGGCTGCTGGAGGAGTGTTGTGAGGCTAACAAGGACAAGAGTTGACTATACTCATGATGACAGGCCTCCCCGTCCACACCTCCCTCAACCATCATTGTTTACATCCCGCCCCCTCAAGGTCATCCCTCAAGGAAAAACTTCTAGTGGGTTTGTGTAATTAATTTTGGAAGATAATTACTTTGTACATATTTAACACAATAATCTTTGGTTTCTTAAATATAGAGATGCAATGATTTATATATGAAGTGTCATTCTTAGTGTGTATATAAAGATAGTGCAAGATTTTTGCGTCAGGCAGTGGGGAATGTTGCGTCACACCCCTGGCGTGTGGTGAGCGGGGCGCCGCCCCCCCCCCCACAACCACCCTCCACGCTCCTCCAACCACTTGTATAATAATAATAATAATAATAATAATAATAATAATAATAATAATAATAATAACAATAACAATAATAATAATAATAATAATAATAATAATAATAATAATAATAATTTATTCAGAAAAAGTACATACATAGATACAGAGTTACAAACATACTGTTGGATTTATAGACAGCTATAGTACGTACAATACTTAAAGCCACTAATATGCATAGCGTTTCGGGCAAGGTTTTGTAATATATGGATATTGCTTGCAAAAGCGATCAAGTTCCTGTGGCAAGGAAACGCTTGACTATCCATGAATCGCATGAATGTATTTCTACCATACTATTATGAGGGATCAGCCACATATCTATGGGTCATATTCACGTTACTACTACATCTTCTTTGGAAAACATCAATGATTAGTGACAAAAAAAACAAAAACAAATAAGTCAACTCTTGTAAGAGTGTAATTTAATTCATATGTTTGTTTGGGACAGGCAGCCTGTGC
>WNGS01005641.1:6954201-6965397 GCA_020271785.1 Procambarus virginalis
GTATTCCGGGGAAAATTAGGATTAAAGACCTGCCCGAAACGCTATGCGTGCTCGTAGCTTCACAAGAATGTAAGAACTTTTGTATATATAGATAAGTATGCACCTGCGTTATCAATCAGGACCCAGAAAGTATATTAAATGTTATACGTACTTCGAGGACCCAGGCAATATATTAAGGTGAGGTGACTCAGGTGAGGCGGGCTGCCTCACCTGAGGATATGTGTCCGCCATCAAAGCCTTGTGTTTACTGTTAACCACAATAACCTTTTCAAACTATGGAATCAGAGGTCACCCCCCTTCAATAGTTGCAATCTTGCCTCACTTACCGCCTCCAGTAGGTTTTTGTGGACGCTGCTTCGTCTTTCATTCTGCCACTTAATATTGGCATTCCACGGGATAGTTTTTCAACTCCACTTTCTCAATGACCACATCACTAAGACCCAAATGACCACTCAACGCGTGAAGCTAACTCTGATTCCTAATGACACAACTCTTATATTCTCCTATGCTAACCCACTTATTCTAAATGGCACAGTGAGATCATATATGTTATTTTATTTCCTGTTTATTATTAAATCAGGTAAATGTTTTCCTCGTTATACCTTTGAATTTTCACTCCTTTGTTATGCCCGAAACGCCTATCGTTAGACACTGCTAAAAATACACTTTTGTATATTGTTTATGTAATTACTAATGTTAAATACTATATCTGTACTGTTGCAAAAATTAAAGACTTGATAGTGCATTGGGTCATGCCTGTCATTAATAAGGTATATTTATTGTTTATCATTTGCTCAATTTCTTGAACATCTCACATGTCGACTTCTCATTTATTTCTTTATTTATTTATATATACACAGGAAGGTACATTGGGTTTATGAGAGTTCATAGCATTGATATTTTTATATTCTTGTAAAGCTACTAACACGCATAGCGTTTCGGACAGTATCTAATATAATATTAAGTGTTTACTCCCCATTATACCGATAACATTTTTTAACTGGATTATTCAAAGTTTTGCCTGAAACGCTTTCTGTATTAGTGGTTTTATTTAATATGCAACTCCCTGTACCTTCACATATACCTCTATATTATGTATGAATATTTTAGCAATAAAATATTAATATTATAGTAATGGTAAAAGTTTGTACAGTATTTGTTTTTGCCTAAAGTTAGAAAGTATCAAGAATCCCGGTATCAATTTGTTCTGCATTATAAATATTTTACGTCCATGGCAGACCGTTGGCAAGCGAATCAATACGAATTTTGCATAATAACAAAACAATTTATTTAGGACTCACTGAGCGTACCTCCTCCGCCGGGGAGCCCCCGGATCGCGTTCTGTTTTCGCGATTTTGGATTATGATACTGCCGTCTGGCATCCCTATTCAACGGCCCGGTTTGTATGACGCCTGGCGCACACATCGCCTTGGGTCAAGGGATAGTTGATAGAGTTTGAACGTTTTCTGACTGGTTCTCCCGGCGGGGTGACGGTGTTGGCACGCTTGGCCGAGAGATTCCGGAGTTGGTGGGTTTTGGTGGCCTCCTGGTGGGCCCTCAGCCGTGGTGGACCCTCAGACGTGGTGGGCTCCTGGTGGGCCCTCAGACGTGGTGGGCTCCTGGTGGGCCTTCAGCTGACGTGGGCTCCTGGTGGGCCCTCAGACGTGGTGGGCTCCTGGTGGGCCCTCAGACGTGGTGGGCTCCTGGTGGGCCCTCAGCTGACGTGGGCTCCTGGTGGGCCCTCAGCCGTGGTGGGCTCCTGGTGGGCCCTCAGACGTGGTGGGCTCCTGGTGGGCCCTCAGACGTGGTGGGCTCCTGGTGGGCCCTCAGCCGTGGTGGGCCCTCAGACGTGGTGGGCCCTCAGCCGTGGTGGGCTCCTGGTGGGCCCTCAGACGTGGTGGGCTCCTGGTGGGCCCTCAGCCCTGGTGGGCTCCTCCTGGGCCCTCAGACGTGGTGGGCGGCTAGCTTTGCTCTGCCGGGGGGGGGGGGGTGTTGCACTCGATGACCTTTGCATTTTCGTTGGGGGCCTGAGTTTTTGGTTTATTGGAACCATAATATATTTCAAATAACCACAAATATCTAGATAACTATTCAGGTTTAAGGTGGGGGGAGGTGCCTCATTATAATGGATTTATTCGGAGAATGGCCTGAAAATATGACAGTACAGTCGGATTCGTTCTCCACTCACAATTGAGAATTATGGGTTCAAATCCCAGGCGGGACACAAAGAATTGGACGTGTTTCCTATCACGTAATGTTCCTGTTCACCCAGCAGTAAATAGGTACCCAGTAGTTAGTCTAGCTTGTTTTGGGGTTACATCATGTGGAGAGTCAGTAGTTCGACTTTGGGGGGTGACCTCGACATAAGTCTAACACGTATACTGTATATACGTTGGCTGCCTAACAATGCATTATTGTTATTAAATAAATAATTTTGCTAAATTTGACAAGGGCTTACCCGAGAAGGGATAGCGGCCGTTTTGACAGATGGTGTTCATTTCGCCGACGGAACCATTACATTCCTGCAGGCTATTAATCCACTGAAGTTGTCTAGCTCCTCTCCTGACGATGTAGACATCTGCGTGGAGGAAGTTAAGCAAGCTGTCCAGGGGGATAACATCCTCCACCTCGACATCCACCATCAACGATATTCTGCAGCCATCTAAGGGTCCGTGAACCACCTCCTGGAGGGTCTGCAGGACCTCCTGCTGTAGGCGCTGCTTCTCACCCGTACCCCGCCACCACCTCCCAAGCCTATAGCTGCACCCACTGCTGGTCAAACTGCAGAAGGCAGCAATAACCAAAAGTAATTTCTTGGTGTAAATATGCATTTTTCAGTACACAAAGCGCTGAAAACATTCGGTTCTAGAGGTCTATGTACTCGTATGAAAACCCATAAGATACATAGTATGGTCAAATTGTTTTTCCATCTCAATGGACCTGAGGCACACGTGGAAAACAATACCAAGCTCCGTGATCTGTTAATATAAAATTTCTTAATACAGGCATTGGCTAGTGACACCAAGTGTACCAGAGTGCCTGACAAGCTGGTGCCAGACGCCAACTGTGCCGCCCGGCTCGTACACGGGTCGCCAGATGCCTCCTTTGAGAATTCTCTTCACGTACTCACCTAGTTCTGCTTGTGGGGATTGAACTTCGGTTCTTTGGTCCCGCCTTTCAACAGTCACTCGACTGGTGACAGGTTTCTAAGCCTATGGGCTCTACCATGTCTACATTTGAAGCTGTGTGTATAGTCGCCTCCATCACTTAGTACAGTCCATATGTTCACTAATCTAACATTAAAACACTATTTCTAATGCCTTTTGTGGTTAATTTGGGTACTATGTTTCCACTTGCGTCCTGTTCGTGTACCACTCAGTTTAAATAGTTTTTGTTCTGCCTTGTCACTTCCTCTTGATAATTGTGTATGTGGTAATCATGTCTCCCCAAACTTTTGTCTTTCAGTGACATGAGGTTAAATTCCAGTATCCTTTCCTTGTAACTCATACCTCTCAGCTTGGGGACTAGTCTGGTTCAGTGACATATACCTAGGAATTTTCTTAAACATTGTCTTCGTGTTTGACTAGATATGGATTCCACGCTGTAGTGATCTGTGCACAGACCATAGCTTCCCGTCCCACTTCCCCTAGTTTGCCGTCCTCTTCCTGGATCATCCCCCCCCCCCTTCCGTCGGGCCTTTCCTATCATAAACGGTTCAAGTCAAGTATTCGCAGGCAAGAGACTACCCTTCCGGCGCCGGCCAATCCTACTCCAATCTTTGTCAGTGCCATAAAACCATAGATTCAAATTTGTCAGGGGTGGCTGGCCAGGAGAGGTTGGTTCACATGATCTGGGTGTACTGCTTGTTCCAGATTCTGAGAGAACCGCCCATGGGCAGATGTCAGGCTTTTCATTGGCCAAGAGTAGGGGCTTTTGTTTCATTGGTTAGTGGTGCCAGGGGTATTAAGCCTGGGGGCTCAAGTGATTGGACTGAAGTCTCAAGAGATGGAATCCCCCAGGGTAGAACCAGGCACCATTGGCCAAGCCTCTAGACTCTAGAGCACCCAGCTTTGGTTTGAATTGATTTGCGCTCCTAGCCTGGAGACAAACTCAGGGGAAGGAACCATGCATAGGCCTCCCTGGGGTAGTCAAACGAAATTGTAATCAGTGTGTCTTGGGCTTGACTGGGGTACAGGTCTAATGACCTGGAGTGCGGCCATTCAACATTTGGGGCCGATTTTGCACAATAAGGTAATGTTTGTCTGAGTTTTGGTACATCAGAGTAATTGCACTCCAGTTATATTCCCTCTTGAGAATTTAATTAGAGTAGGATATATTTCAATTTGATTTCAATAAACGTGTCATTTTTTAAAATAAAGTCTTATTAATGTATTTAGTTATCTGTCCCCTTTTATTAATGCTGAGTCATTTTTATATATTGTGTGTGTGTGCTGTACTGGAAATTCCCCTGTGAACTCCTCCATTTCATGGATATTAGAGTTGCCCTTGAATCCTCAATAAGTAAAGTACAGATTTACATTTTAATACCCAAGCATTATTGCCAAGGTTCCTATGCCCTTGAGTTCATGATTATTGATTTCTGTCCTTCCTGAGAGATCAGTAATAGACATTCAGATTCTGGTCAGGAAGGTGGTGGCAGTGTACAATTAAAGTTTTTATCATTATTTTAAAATTAATATACCCTCCATTTGTTGCTCCCCCCCCCCATTTAATATTTCAATTTTAATATTAGCTGGTCGTTCAATGAGGGGTCACAGTGATCTGCATGCAATGTTAAGCTAGGGTGTAAAGTGAGTGGAGTAAAAGGGAATAGCAGGTGGGGGTTATTACAATGCTAGAGCTGCATACCCCAGGACTGGCCTGACATATGTGGTATGCAACGTTCTGAATGATTCCATACACAATTTCTGAAGGTAGTTCTTATGTTGGCAAACCTAAAATAGGATGCTAATAATATCCTTTTGATGTGGGCTTTATGAGACAGGTTTGATATATCAATCCCCACATAATTCTACATAATTCATAAAGGATTTTATCTCCCAATTGATACCTAGTGTCTGGCCTCCTGCTCCTTGCACCTATTTTCATTATTTTACACTAACAGGAGTTAAACACTAGTAGGCATTGTTGAACCATTTCTTCAGTTTGTCAGGTCATCTTGTAGCCTCTTGCTAACTTCCTCTGTTTTTTGCATCACAAGAAAACATTGAACAAAACATTGCTATTTGGAACGAAATGTCCATGTAGCACGGATATATAATGAGACCGTAAGGGAGAGAGGAAGGAACTGGCCAATAAATAAGGAGTGAGGTGAAGTGCAGATAAGAGAAGAAAGAGAAAACACATGATAATAGTGACTGAAACAGTCGTAGTTTCTTCAACTTTTGATATGTGATTTGGTCATCATATGTTCAGCCACGTCATTGTGACTTATCGTTTACATTGAGCTGGATAAGGGTTAGCTTAGGGTCCTGGTAGTATTTTTAGTGATTTATTTATGTATTTATTTACAGTATTTATATATTAGCTGTTCCCGGCAACACGTTGCTGTGGTTCAGCAACGCATGCGCATTGGCTGTACAAGAATGTAAGAACTCTTTGTACTGTATACGTATATAAAAAATATATATACGTTCTGGTTTCCTGTCTCCCGACACAATGAATTATTATTATAAAATCATCAGGACAAATGGTGGAACCTTTGACAAGCCACTAGCCTCCTGTCCTTATCGAGGCCACAAGTGAGATGGTGACCATCAGGTAAATGTAATTTATACCTACATTATATAGTGTTGTTGGGACCAGTACCTGGTGTGGCTGGAGCTCCCACTGGAGAGGAGAGATGTTCTGATGCTGATCTGAAACAAGAATTAATGTTGTCATCCAAATTGGAAGCCTATTTATATGATTTATGCAGCTCAGCTCGGGGTCATTAGCCAATCCTGGTCCAGCAAGCTGGACTAGGATTGGCCAGCTGTGCTCCAATGCACTAGTCAGAGCTTGAATTGCCGGTTAAAGACTTTTTGTAGAGGTCAACCATGTACTCCCCTGGTGGAAATAAAAACTGTGTTCAAAAACACCATAGTGTAACCTAGAAAAGTATTCATATTACTTTGACATAATAAATTTTTTGTTGTATTTTACAATTGCTGTAATGTGAGCTTGTACAAAATTCCTTGGTATTTTTTTGGTTATATTTATATTACAGTACAGTACCATATATGCATTCAGAATGCTTATGGCCAGATACTGTACTGATTAACTTGAGCCATTATTTATATTATAGAATGAAGACTGGTATAAAAAGCATTTACATATTATGATATTTTACTTCTGTATCTAGAAAACATTTTAAATTGTTTTCATGCTATTGTATATACTATTTTGGAAGAACAATCCTTTTTCGTATTAGAAATAAAATGTAGATGGAGAAAACAAAACAATTTCTTTGGCATTTATACTTGTTAGTTGCATGTACAGTATGATTATACAGTATTCTGTCTTGGGAACACTTTAAGGCCTGGTATTAATTTCACCAAAAAATGTAAATATTTATAAAGATACAGATGGAAGGAGTGGATATTTTTCTTCTTTATACTCAGTGGCAATGTAAAATAAGTAGCTACACTCAAAAAGAATTAATAAGGGGTGCATATGATTTTGTTGTTACATAATAGATTCTGAAGGGTTCTTTATACATTAGCTGTCACACTTGATAATGTGTGTAATGACACTACCATGGGTCTGGCAATAAAAGAGAGTATTTTAATGGGAGGTCATGGGAAGGTTTGTGGGTCATAATCTGAGATAACCCTAGAAAATGTGTGCATGGATTGGTTTTGTATTTAATAAGTAATTATCTACTTTCTGATAAAACAAATCATGGGGTAACATCCAACTTCCAGCTAAGATTGAGTTTCTGAAGCCTCACTACTACATATTCTTATCAACATTCACACACACACAAAATAACAATGGTTGGCTGGGTATTCTTAGTTTGTTTTAATACTTTGACCTGAAAAGAGGCTTTATAAAGTACACTTAATAGCCCTCTGTATTAGCAGAGCTCCTTGCCTCCTTCTCCCACAACACTGCAGTGCCCATGGGAAGGAAAACAAACCAGATATTAATCAAAATATGGGAATTCTTTAAACTAAAACACCTGAACATCTACATAGGTACTGTATTTAATAAATTCAATCACTACAAAAGGCAGATTAAGTAAAACATTTTTAGTTATTGCACACTATGATAAATTCTTTACATATTGAATAATGCTACTAAAATAAATCATGTTAATTTAAGAACTTGACAATTATACACAAACTGTGCAGAGGATGACTAGAGCCTCGGCCAGAGGTACACACGTGTCATGTTCCACAATTCTAGTTTTCATCACAATAACACAATGGTTAAGATTACTGTAGCCTCATCTTATACAACATCTACATGATCACAATATATCTTAATTACATTAGCAAATCTGTACTTTAAATCTAAAATAAGTTTTGAAAGACTACAATGATACACTGAAGTCACCTGTATACTCTTATCAAAGGATACATTGCCCTTAGTATCAAAATATTTATGAAATGGAGGCAGTATTTAAATACTACAACTACTATAACGAATCATTATCAGAACCAGCTGACTTTCACCCTGCCAATCACATCACAAATGTTCTTGCTAGAGGTTGTTGTGCTGCCTTCAGCAAGTGACAGCAAGTAGCAGGTATATTGTGTCACACAGAACTCACAATGTGTTCATGAGTAAGTGCCACAATGAAACCCCTCAATGTTGCTCTTTATCTCCATTTTTAAGACATGAGATATGTAGGTAAGTACAGCCAATCATTCACTGAAGTGCAACAGAGGAAGTTTCATACGTCGTAACACCAGTACTGTACTGTATTATGTCCGGTTAAAGTGAGCCAATTTTGTCACAAAATTTTTGTTATCTTGTAAATATTTGTCAAACATTCAATACTGGAACTGTATATAATGCACTTCAGTTTGACTTAAAATTACTACAAAATAATAACTGACTTTCTCCTTCAATCTTAAAATATGTCAGATTCTCCTTTTTAAGTTTTTTAGAAAAATGTAATTTATAGAACATTTCTGCAGTATTTCCAATAATTACAGCGTTGATGCAGTTGAGGCATTTGCTAATATATTTTTTAATTCAGATTAACTAATTTATAAATGATATCAATACAATATATATATATATATATATATATATATATATATATATATATATATATATATATATATATATATATATATATATATATTACCTAGTAGCCAGAATGCACTTCTTGGCTTACTATGCAAGGCCAATTTACCTAATAGTCCAAGTTTTCATGAATTAATTGTTTCCAAATAGTTTATTTGAATTATTATTATTATATTTATTAGGCTAACCTAACCTAACCTGTTGGTTTAGGATAGGTTAGGTTAGGTTAGGTAGGGTTGGTTAGGTTCGGTCATATATCTACGTTAATTTTAACTCAAATTTAAACAAATTAACTTATACATAATGAAATGGACAGATTTATCATTTCATAAGAAAAAAAATGAGAAAATATATTAATTCAGAAAACTTGCTTATTAGGCAAATCGGGCCTTGCATAGTAGGCCGAGAAGTGCGTTCTGGCTACTAGGTACGACATATACATATATATATATATATATATATATATATATATATATATATATATATAATATTAAAATATATATATATATATCTAGATATATATATATTATATATTATATATATAATAATTATATATATAGATAATATATATATATATATATATATATATATATATATATATATATATATTTTACCTAGTAGAAGAATGCACTTCTTGGCTTACTATGCAAAGCCCAATTTACCTAATAGTCCAAGTGATTTTCTTTATTTTCAATGAATTGTTTCAATAGTTTATTTGAATTATTATTATTATATTATATTAGGAACATAAATTATGACATAATGGTGTTGGTTTAGGATAGGTTAAGATAGGTTAGGTTAGGTAGGGTGGTTGGTTTGGTCATATATCTACGTTAATTTACTCAAATTAAACAATTAACTTATACATAATGAAATGGACAGATTTATCATTTCATAAGAAAAAAAATGAGAAAAATATATAAATTCAGGAAAACTTGCCTTATTAGGCAAATCGGGCCTTGCATAGTAGGCCGAGTATGACGTCTGGCTACTAGGTACAAAAATATACATAGAATAGATACATACTGTATATATATATATATATATATATTACAGTATATATATACATACTAATACATATATATAGTACCTATATATAGTATCACCAATATAATACATATATAGTATATAATAATATATATATGTACCTATATATAGTATCACCAATATATATATGGCACAAGTATCAACAGTATATATGGTTGTTACATGTAGCATCACCAGTACACAACTCATATATACGTGATGGCGGTACAATCATTGCACTTCTCATTACATTTTTCTATACTGACCAGATAAACAAAAATGATCACAGAAGTATTGTAAAAAGATCATTTTACAGTCACAAATAAAGAGTGGTATATAACTCTGTATATATTTTCAGTGGATCAATGGATGATATGTCAGTGTATTTATTTTGAGCATTATTAGAGAGACATGTATGATCTTTACATATAAGGCAGACATACTGTAAAAGAAGACAACACCACTAACACTTAGTTGTACATCCTGCATCCCTTAATACACGTTTTCAGTTTCCCAAGATTTCGTGATATTATATTTCCTAACTGGGAATACTAAAAAAAGTAGAATAGATAACTGACCCTCAGTGTAATTTTGATATTATACTATAATATACAGTATTATAATATATTACATATATAAGGTAATATGTAATTGACGATCATGAAACACTGATCATTTGTATGCGGAAAATCCACAGAGAAATGGAAAAAAAAGAGAGATGAACGTTTCGGCCGATCAGTGTTGACAAAGGCCCTGATCGGTCAAAATGTTTATCTCTCTCTTTCCATTTCTCTGTGGATTTTCTGCATATAAGATAATATATGTAATATAATAGTATTTATATAATTCTGTAATATATATATATAATGTATTATACTGTATAATGATAAATAATATAATATAAAATATAATAGTGATATATAATGTAATAGTGTTTATAATATAATATATTATAACTACTCTGAGATTAGAAAGATATCACAAAAAAAACTGCAGCGGTATATACTGTATACAGTGTATTCAACAAAATATATGGATCATATAGTTCCAAAATTTTAATGAATTTAAAATTGTGCAAAAATAATAACCACATTTCTTAATTTCTTCATGTAGATAAAAATCATAGTGAAAATGTTATGAAATGCAAATTGTGAGCGTAATACTTTTGCGTTCTAATGACAAACTAGTGCAGTATCTGTCATGTTAATTTAGTGTTCTAATCACAATTAGTGCATTACCCATCACATTAATTTAGTGTTCTAATGACTAACTAGTGCATTATCCATCAATTAATTAAGTGTTCTAATGACTAACTAGTGCTTTATCCATTACATTATTTTAGTGTTCTAATGACAAAACTATTGCATTATCCATTACATTAATTTACTGTTCTAATGACGCAATTTCAATGATCTGCCTGAAACACTATGCGGTTAGTGGCTTTATAAGAATGTAAGAACACCAATGTTACCTACTCTCATGAACCTTTTGTACATTCTTGTATATTAATTTTTCATCAAGGCAAATGGGGACCTTCGACAAGCTGCCGACTTCCTGTCCTCGTCGAGGCCACTAGGATTAGTGGCCTCTCAGGTAAATATATATATATATATATATATATATAATATTATATATATATATATGTATATATATATATCTATATATATATATATTATAATATATATATATATATATATATATATATATATAATATATATTGTATATGGTGTATGCTGTATATACTGTATTTACCTGAGAGGCCACTAATCCTAGTGGCCTCGACGAGGACAGGAAGCCACACAAATATATATACAAAATATATTATATATATATATATATATATATATATATATATATATATATATATATATATATATTATATATATATAATACTATCTATATATATATAAT
>WNGS01005641.1:6966397-6984145 GCA_020271785.1 Procambarus virginalis
AGCACTTTAAAAATGCCTTCAACCAGGTAAAAGGGATGGGTACTGGAACAGTTCGAACCAAACCAGCTTTCCTTTCTACTTCCTTTCGTTTTCAGCAGGGTACAGTAGGGAATCGACACTGTGTTTGGGAAACATGAAGTTGTTTCCGCAGAAGGTGTCCAGCAGGAGACCCACTTGCCCCTTTTCTTTTCTGCATGGCAGCTAAGGAGGTCACAAGTAGGTTGTCCAGCGAATTCAACATCTGGTTCCTGGACGATGGCACCCTGGCAGGGACACAGAATCCCTACTAGGAGATCTTCAGCTAGTGAAATCTAGGGGAGAGGAGTTAGGCCTTACACTAAATCCATCAAAGTGTGAAATCATCTCGTCCAACCAACCAATCATAATGCAGTACAAATCTTATTGCCAGGAGCCCAAGTGATCGCTCCCACCGACAGTGTGCTGCTAGGGGCACCTCTGGGCTCGAACGCCATTGAGGTAGTCCTCGAAGAAAAGCTTAAAGACCTGAGGAGGATGGAGGCGCGAATAGGGGCTTTGGATGCTCATGATGCGTTGTACCTTCTTACAAGGTGCCTGGCCTTGCCCAGACTTACCTATTTCCTCAGGTGTGCTCCTTCTTTTGACAGCCCAAAATTAACGGAATACGATTCACTCCTAAAGACAATAACTATGAAAGTGTTAAACCTCTCCCTGCAAGATGACCAGTGGGACCAAGCAACGCTCCCAGTTAGACTCGGGGGTATAGGTATTCGCAAGGCGACACAGTTAGCATTGCCGGCATTTTTATCTCGACCAGTGCTACAAGTGAATTAGTGAAGGAAATACTACCAGAATACCTAAGGAACTCCATTGGGATTCGTGATCCCAAATTTGTGGAAGGAGCTGGTCGGTGGGACACACTCGCCAATTCACACACCCGACCAACTTGTCCAAACGACGGTAAACAGGCCAAATGGGATAGCCCTATAGTGGAGAACATCGCCAAAGCATTGCTGGACGTAGCTTCTCAGAAGGACAGAGCGCGTCTCCTAGCTGTGCAAGCCCCCCATGCTGGGGACTTCCTGTTGGCAGTCCCTAATTCCGCCTTGGGCACCCGCCTGGATCATCGGGCCCTAAGTATTGGTGTTGCTCTGCGCCTTGCCGCCCCTATCTCCACCGAGCACCGGTGTATTTGCGGCCAGGCACGGGCAGACCAATACGGCAGCCATGGTCTCATCTGTCGTAAGACACAGGGAAGATTGCCAGACACGAGGCAGTCAATGACATCATCAAGAGAAGTTTGGCTACAGCTGGGTGTCCAGCACAAAGGGAACCCCAGCTGTGCAGACCTGACAACAGCCAAAAACGCCCAGATGGAGTCACCCTGCAGCCATGGAGGGAAGGTAAACAGGTCGTATGGGATTACACCTGTGCATCTACATTGGCTGATACCTATTTACGTTACAGCTCAGCGGAGGGAGGTGGGGCAGCCACCTTCAGGGAGACCCAGAAAATCCACAAGTACAGAACCTAGAACGTTGTTACAGGTTCGTGCCGATAGGCTCAGAGACTCTGGGCGCCTGGGGTAAATGTGCACTCAAGTTTTTAAAGGAGGTTGTGAGGAACTCATTGGGAAAACTAGAGACCCACGAGCAGCCAGTTTCCTATTCCAGCGCCTCAGTGTCGCAGTGCAGAGGGAAATGCGTGCTGTATCCTGGGTACGCACCCAACCTCCGAGGAGCTGGACGAGGTCTTCGAACGCTGATTGTTTAATTGTTATATATTTGTGTGTGTGTGTGTGTTCTCTGTAAACTGTAGCATTGCAATAAAATAAAACAAAACATACAAAAAAATAATAGGGGTGGTAGGAGAAGAAAAGAATAAAGTATTCAGTGAGAATCCACAAGATCTTCTCTGAATGCTCTTTGTTTTCTTCTTCGAGGATGTGGGTCCCTGAAATTGCACCAGAGGTGGTACCCCTAATATATATATATATATATATATATATATATATATATATATATATATATATATATATATATATATATATATATATATATATATATATATATATATCTTTTCTTAGGCATCAGGCTTAGCTGAAACAGGAGTTCTCCAAAACTCATTTCGTAATTTTCTGGGTGAAGAAAGATGTGGATTACTATAGAATTATTACACTTTTTAAACAATTTACCCCGACGTTTCGAACCTCCATGGTTCATTTTCAGTGAGGAATGTTACAATGTGGTGTTGATTATATACCCGCACTGGGTCAGGTGATTAAACAATAAAGGTGAAAACATAGGGGATACATAGGGGATAAATGGGGTGAAACATAGAGGTAACGCAGAAGGCCTATTGGCCCATACGAAGCAGCTGGCATCTACATACAAAGATTAATCCAGTGTAATTGGCCTGTTATGTTGAACATTGTCTTCTGTGTTGGCATCGTTATTTCTATGGCCTTCTGCGGTTACCTCTATGTTTCACCCCATTTATCCCCTATGTATCCCCTATGTTTTCACCTTTATTGTTTTATCACCTGACCCAGTGCGGGTATATAATCAAACCACATTGTAACATTTCCTCACTTGAAAATGAACCATGGAGGTTCGAAACGTCGTGTAAATTGTTTAAATAAGTGTAATACATTCTATAGTAATCCACATCTTTTCTTCACCCAGAAATTACGAAAATGAGTTTTGGAGAACTCCTGTTTCAGCTAAGCCCTGATGCTAAGAAAATAGTTAGAGGGATAGAAGCCCTAAATCAGAAGATAGTAAATACAGAATATGCGGTCATATTCAATGAGACATGTGTAAAAGAAAACCTGCTGCAGTATACACCAATATATTATATATATATATATATATATATATATATATATAATATATAATAATATTTGTATATGTGTGTATGCTGTATATACTGTATTTACCTGAGAGGCCACTAATCCTAGTGGCCTCGACGAGGACAGGAAGCCGGCAGCTTGTCGAAGGTCCCCATTTGCCTTGATGACAAATTAATATACAAGAATGTACAATAGGTTCATAAGAGTAGGTAACATTGGTATATATATATATATATATATATATATATATATATATATATATATATAATATATATATAATATATAAATATATATATAACTGAGGAGGCCTGGTCGAGGACCGGGCTGCAGGGATGCTAAGCCCCAAAACCATCTCAAGGTAACCTCAACTGGAAAATTAGTACAGTAATTAGTATAAACATTTACGTATTGCTGATCAATACACTTTGAACAAGAAAATTGACACCTTTTCCTGAATGCAAAGGTGTTAAGTTGTTTTGCTGATAACTCCCTGTATCAAAATTACTGTTCAGTTGGGTACTGAGAAAACTAAAATAATAAGACAAAGATCATGTCTCATACATGGTGAGTGAAGTGTATTTAGAAAGGTAATACTGCAGTGGATGACAGACAAGCTTAGATTAGTGATTATTACTCTTCCATCCATTTTCAATATTAACCTGGAATACTCTTATGATTACTGAGAAGCTTCTTTGGCACAAGTTAATGGCAATGTATTTATATACTATGACTCAATATATAACAATCTAGGACACTATGTCCATAAAACTGTACAAGAATAATTACTCGGTATAAAAACACAGTAGATGATATTTTCTGTGTTTCCCCAATTGTCTGACACTTTGTATAAATGAGAAAAGGACATGATCCTTGACACCTTGTGACTTCAACACTTTTCCTTACCTTAAAATGTTTTTACCGAGATGGCTTATACACAAGACAAAATTATATTTCTATTACTCTGCACTATATCTGCCGGTTTGTACATGACTCCCAAGCTTTCAATAAAATTTTTTGCAAAGTTTACCAACACTGCAGGCAGGGAGACAGGTTAAGTTGCTCCCAGTACTTCAGTCAATGAGCACCTTTCTTCAGTACTACCAATGATCTCAACAAGAAACATGATTTTACATATTTCTGTGGTTATAGAGAACATCACCCAATATAACTTACAGCAGTGTTACCCTTTATCTACAACAAAATCTCAGAATATCATCCTAGACCTGAACTGTTGCTTCACTCAAGTAATATATTTAAAGTGAAACATTCTTGCGACTATAATTATCATTCACCAACACCTTGGTGAACTAAAGCTAACTAGTCTTCAGAGTTGTAAAATGTAATAACAACAGTATGAAGGTTTGTAATACAATTTGCACACCACATGCTGTGTAAATAGTTCTGATACATTAATAAATTGTATTGTGTTATATGCAACCAGTTTAAGAAATCCAAACTTTTACACAATGAACAGGTAGAGTTCTCTCAAACACTGCCAGAGTGAACAGGTAGAGTTCTCTCAAAAGTTCTCTCAAACACTGCCAGAGTGAACAGGTAGAGTTCTCTCAAACACTGCCAGAGTGAACAGGTAGAGTTCTCTCAAACACTGCCAGAGTGAACAGGTAGAGTTCTCTCAAACACTGCCAGAGTAAACAGGTAGAGTTCTCTCAAACACTGCCAGAGTGAACAGGTAGAGTTCTCTCAAACACTGCCAGAGTAAACAGGTAGAGTTCTCTCAAACACTGCCAGAGTGAACAGGTAGAGTTCTCTCATTGTCTGAATGAGCAAGTAGAGTTCTCTTGCAGATGGTACAAAGGTACAGAAAAAAATTTAGTATAGATATTAATAACCTTTGCTAAATATTTGAAATAAAGATATGTTTACAGAATGTGATTCATAGTACAATATAATTTACAGTCATGAATAGTGAAAAGTTGTGGTTTCTTAATTATACAGAGAATATGAAAATTGCATATCTTGCCAGTCTATTTTTCTCACAATGCAAGTTTTAATTTTAAATGTGAAATAAATATTTTTATCAGCATGGTAAACCTAAAAAAAGTTTCACTGTTAATTTCAGCGTTTACTGTCAAGTAATAAAAATGGCATAGCAGGTTTGAATATTTCAGAGATGACAATAAACTAACGATTTTGTGTGAAGGTTGTTGTTAAATGTGTCATAAACTGTATACTATCAGGTTTGAGGGTTAACAAAATTTATTAATATACTTAAGCCCTCATCATGAAGAAAGCTTTCTCAGTAAAATGTCAATATTTTTTAGATACACAAGTGCAAGGCAGAATATTCAAGATATTTGTGCATACAGTATATATATGTGGTTTATGTTATAAAAGTAATATATTCCTAAGGGAAGTTTTAAAAAGCTAATAATATCATTTATAACCTGGACTTGTTTGTGCAATGCTGTAAACCTTAACAAAAAAGTGCCATTTATATAGTTCCCCTATGAGAATTTTTTTTACTGTAAAGTTTAATAGAGGAAAGAAAGTCTGTTTACAATTGTTTAAAATGCATAATTATAAAGGTACTGTATCTTATTTAGTCTTGTATTTGCAAACTATTTATATTTATATTTTTGCTTTCAAAGGCTATTCCATTTTAGAACTGTGTTGGTGAAGTAGAAGTAATGAATTCACAAGCAATGTCACAGATGTGTCATCTCATCCCGATCAGGTGGGGAGTGTCTGGTGGCACCGAGACAATCAGCGAGGGACGCAGCACGTGACCGCCGCCTAGCGTGCTGAGGTTCTCCTGCTAAGCTGGAGTCAGATGCAGCAGGATGGAGGGAACGTGGTGCCAAAAGGCTTTCTGTGCTCTTAGGCTTGGAGAAGAGGCAGGTGTGAAGAGGTGCTGGGTCAAGATTTAAGCAATCACAGGAGAAGCAGGAGCCGTCAAGAGGTGATACAAGATTTTCTGAGGAGCGTGGTGCAGGTCGCACTCCTCCCCCACCCCCCACCATGTTTTCTTTATCATCTTCCCTGAGTCGGTGAGTACTATATGAAAGCATCTTGTCACCCCTGCCAGCTCCACGAGGTGGAATTGTATCAATAAATCCATATCCAAACCCATAACCACCAAATCCTCGTGTGGAAAGCAAATTATCCCATGAACGAGGTTTGCACTGCTGCCATTGCTGCTGAGCAACACTCTGTGCTGAACCTGTTGGAGTGTGAGCAATTTGGGCTGGAGAACTGCACTCCGACGATACTTTCGGCCGTCGTACAGCCCCAGGGGAACAGTTGAGTTGGAGATACTGTTGGTGTTGGTGGTGGTGTCGGTGGTGGTGAAGAGGTGAAGGGGCATGAGACTGAGAATTGTTGGAGGACATGGTACTCCAGTGCTCCTGTGGAGGCCTTACAGGGTTCTGAGCACTACAAGGGCTGGCAGGGGGTATGCGGTACTGGAGGGGTGGGGGCAGCACCCTAGAGGAGGTGGGCAGGGGGGATGAGGTGGTGCTGGAGGCAGGAAGCAGTTGCCGGTGGTGGTGATGGTGGTGCTGGTGGTGGTGATGGTGATGGTACAGGTGCTGGGGCTGGCGGCCGGACACCGGGTGCTGAGGGATGCGGAAACCCTGGGCCCGCCATGCTGAGGAAGAAACCACCATACCAGGCAATGAAGCGTCAATCTGAGTTGAAGGATGTGGTGCTGGGTAGCACTGAAATAAACTGCTGCCATACTGACCAATCCTGCTATCACACTGCCACAGGAATAGCAGTTCAACCCATTACCAATGAAAATGGAATATAGCACAAGTGCAGGTGTGAAACAAGCAATGGTATGATGGCATCAACCGTTCTCAGTTCTAACTTTTAACATGCTCAGGAAAACTTCTTTATCAGAAAATGTTTTATTGACCCACTTAAAAGACATCATATCAATATAAATGATTGACAGAATTCCTGAGCACATAATAAAAGCAAATATCATGTATCATAGTATGTCCAAGCTTAGGGAGTGCACTATTTTATTTACAGTGAAAGGTACAAATGTATTGATAATAGGCATTATGAGTATTTGAAAACTTTAAATTAGAGACAATAATGGAATAGCTTAAATCATTGTGCTTCATGCTACAGCTACAATATAAGGTAATCTATAATAATCCATATGATAAAACATGCTTGAAACATTAACATGCCAGACATAGGTTAAGTAAATCATACGAACTAACAGGAACTTTTGTTTGTATTAACAAACTGTTGTTGCATTGGACTGTGCTAGGAATTAGGGAACAATTTAAAACATATAGAAACATTAAAATCGTTAAAGAATAAAGCTGAAATTCAAATGCTGAAATGAAAACATCTATAAATCTGCTCAAACAATATTGGTACGATATGCAGATAAGGAATCAGCCAGAGCTCCAACTGTTCGACTCACATCCCCAGCCTGAAACCATTCACCATTGGAGGAGCCATGGGGAGAGTTTATGGCTCTAGGAGGTATGCCCTGCCAGGAAGGTGGATATGATGAGGCTGGTGGGGTAAAGGCATTCCTGTCCCCTACTAATGGTGTTTCATCATTTGTTCGAGAGCCTTGAGACTTTCTTCTCCGTGATGCTTGACTTCTTCTAGGGCGTGGAGCAGCATCAAGATCAACAGATGCTTCATCGTCTGATAAAATACCATGATCCTCCCGAGGTACTAAACATTGTCGAGGCAGAGGTGTTCCATACACAGATGATTCACTAGATACTTCTGAATATAAGCTGTCATAATTGGTAGGAGTACGCCCATCATTTGGACGCTCCTCTAGAGAGTTATCAGATGACCAACGAGCTTCCAAAGAATCTGATCTCACTCTGGGTTCCTGTAGGGGAGGCGCAAAATGATACACATCAGCTGCAGAGTTTGGCTTATCACGTGCTGGGGTTACGAGTGAATCAGTACAAAGAGAACGTGATCGTGCCGACACTACTGTTCTACCTGAATGATCTGTTGTTGAACTTATACGATCACAGCTCCCCGTCCATGAATATAACGAATCTGGACGGCTCTTTCGACCCTGCTGTTGCTGCTCATACTTAATAGGATGGTGTGCAGAGTCTGGTTGCCATGATTTTTGCTTTGGCAATGACTTGAATGACCCTTTCCGTTGATTTTGCAAGACTCTTGATTCCTCACTCTTCTTAATTCCTGTTGTACTGCTTCTCCCCTCCACCTCCCGCCCACTATCCTTATTGCCCCCTTCCCTACGGGATATACCTGTACCCTTCCATTTATTTTTTTCTGCAAGATTACTATTCCATTCAGGCTTCCTGCTGAACATTTCATTACCAGATTGGTTTTGTCTGTCTTCCCTTCCTGATCTTCTCCATGCAGCTGGGCTGCTACTGATACCACAATTCTCCTTGGCTACTGTATCATCCTTGACAAAGCTTCCAATGCGGCTCATTATGAGGGAATTTGACCCGTCTGCCACATCCTGCCTATTTTCAAGGCTACTTGATTTAATATGGATCCTGTTTGTTGGACGTGGTTTAACACTGTGAGTACAAGACCCTTTTATGCATTCTCTTGTGATGAAAGCGTTAGTCAAAGACTGAGATGATAGGCGAAGTGATTCAGAGCGAATGATTGAAGGAGCTTTCTTTTGTGGGGCCTCTCTGATTTTCTCAAAGGAGCCATCACAAAGAGAATTACATGATCTCTGTCTATGAGTTGATCTACTAGATTCACGAGAAGTACTTGCTGAAGCCCCTTTTTTTGGTCTAGATAGACTCCAATGCCTTTCCCCTGAGTTCTGCCTGGGTCTGCGGGGTGCATGGAATGAGCCACCACGTACAATGAGTGGAGAGTTCTCTGTGGGTGAAGTTGTAAGTCTGCCCGATGAGTAAGGTAATGACAAAAATTTATGTAAATGTAACTCAGATGGTCTTACATGGGAGGATACTTCAGAACTTGAGTCCCGGTTGTCTTCTAATCCATATTCAATTTTTTGCCCATCGTCAGATCCAGATATACTAGTTAACTTATCTTCATCTAGGGAGTTTGATTTTACCCGGTGGGATGAGCCTGACTCTCTTTTTTTTTTACCTTTAGAATTCCTACGATGTGGTAAACTGGAAGTAGAGTAATTAAACATGGATGAATGTTTAGGACCGTGTGAATGTTTTGGACTGTGGTCATATGCTTCTAAACCACTGAGGCTCATCTTTTCAAAGGGAGATTTTGGTTCTTCTTCATTCTTAGTTTCATGGGTAACTGATGTTTTAAATTCTTTAATTACAGAATCATATGCAAGACATTGGTCACTTGGCATACATGATATTGAATATGCTTTGCTCATTTTAAAAGGGGTTTAATTTTCCTACTTGCTTCTTCTGTTGTTGGGGAATTTTTCTTTACAAGTTCAGGTCTACCACTTCTGCTGTTTTGTCTACTTAACTGTTTGAAACTATCTTTCCTACTAAAACTTCCTCTTCTTGGCCACTGCTTTTAGATTTAGTCAAGAGATTTCCATCTTGTGACACTGAATCAGTTCGATAACAAGGAATGTCTAAAGCTGCCTGATTTTTTCGGTATTTGCTTATTTCTCCCTCATGCCAGCTATCTTTATCTCTAGGATATCTCCAAGCCTCAGCACTAAGAGCTCGGCGGTGACTATGGTAATTCTTACCTTCTTTATCCTCTATAATTTTCCTATTACCCCCAACTTCCTTATTCCCTAAGGCTTGCTGTCTCCTTTCAGGGCCAAACATAGGAGAATGGTTTGCAACACACATTGGATCACTACAACCACTAGAAGGTGGCACATACATGGGACCTCCTGTGCATGGCAAGCTATGATAATCACTAGAAGTATTTGCATAAAGTCTATCTGAGCCCCATGGAATCCTACAACTAGCAACCTGACTATGTATAAAATGAGGATTAATGCTATCAGAGTAGGTACTTGTGTTCCAGCTCATGTAGCTGTATATACTATTTTCTTTATGGTAAACAGAATCTGTGGGAGAAGCTACTGTGCAAGATGGTGATGAAATTTTATCTACATTTCTAATTTCACCATGAGTCTTGACAACAACAGTCTGACTTTTGTTGTCTGGTACTTGCGGCAAGGACATGCCACTCATTCGTCGGCAATATCTCCTTCCAGTGTCTTCTGAAATGGAGTCATCCTCCTTGTAGGTGAGACTGGTTGTATGGTGTGTGTGGCCATGCATGGAGACACCAGTTGAGTGCTTGCAACTGTGAGGGACACTTTGGTGGTGCCGGTGAACTGCGGTGGAGTGGGGGTGTTGGTGGGCAGCAGCAGTCTGGGTAAGAAGGGTAGAGGTGGAAGTGGAGGTGGAGAGAGAAACTGGGATGAGGCAGGTGAGGTCCCGGGGGGGCGGGAGAAGCCTGCGTTGTGCCCTCAGCCAATCCATCAAGCGGGCGTGAGCGATGTTGAAGGCGTGACGCACTGGGGAGGTTGCCAACTTACCAGCCAGCAGTGATTTCTCCTGATGACACAAGCGTTCCAAGTCAGTCATCTTCTCTTGAAGGAGACGCTGCAGCTGGATGTACCTCATGTGTAGTTCCACCTGGTTATACAATCAAATTAAGTGAAAAAATACAACTATAACAATGGTTTGTTTTAATTCTAAATTGGGCTGCATATTATAAGCAAGACAAAATTAATTGCTAATTTATACTAGAAACACTTTTTTCACATTTGTTTGTTACTATCATTATAACTCAACATAATTCAACAATCAGAACAAAAACAAACTCCAATCCCAGACATCTCTCAGCACCCTTACTGCACTCCTTGAATATGTAAAACAAAGTCTCTTCACACACTCAAGGGTATTCTTTATCTATAAAACTCTGAATTGCAATGCTCAGCCTGATGTTAGATGCTTCCTTCTGGGCTGTAAGAGAACCCATGGACACTGCATGTGAAACATACAGTATGTCTATTAGATATTTCTAGAGTGAGACTCAACCAAAGCAAAATGTTATGTAATTATGGGTCCCAGATTAAGGCATAACCTCCCAAATGAGATTAAATGTTGTACTGTACTTCTCTCAATCAGTTTAAATGAGAAATTAAGAAATACAGTATCTAATTAGCATCATGTACCAAATTTCACTCACATTTATTCATCCTAAGAAAGACTTTTTGTATGTTGCTGTTATTGTATCTTTTAAGTACCAAATACAGCAGTCATCATTAAGTATCACCTTTCATCATTTCGTATCATCTAAATATTGTACATATTTATATATATATATATATATATATATATATATATATATATATATATATATATATATATATATAACAGACATGGGTTGACAATATAGGGGTAAGGTAGGTTACAGGGAATTTATTAGGTAGTGCTTCGTTTTTATCTTGAACTGGTTGAGAGAGGTACAGTCTTTAACATGATTTTGAAGGTCATTCCACATTCTGGGTCCCTTGATTTGTAGATACCTTACCTACCTTGAGGTAGGTAAGGTATCTTGGTATCTTGGTATCTTGGAAATATCATGGTATCTTACTCATGGTAAGGTAAGGTAAGAGCATTTCTAGTTTGATTAAGTCGTACTCTTGGAATATCAAAACTGTATATGTTTCTGGTGTGGTGCTCATGGGTTCTGTTACAACCTTCAATGAAGCTTTTGAGGTCAGGATTGGCATTACAGTTCAGCGTTTTAAATATATATAATACACATGAGAGAATGTGCAGTGACTTAATATCTAACATATTCAGAGATTTGAGTAGGGGTACCGAGTGATGTCTGGGGCCAGAGTTGGATATTGTCCTAATAGCAGCTTTGTGTTGAGTAATTAGAGGACGTAAATGATTTTGGGTAGTAGAACCCCAAGCACAAATACCATAGTTGAGATATGGATAGATGAGGACATAATAGAGCGTCACCAGGGCAGGGCGGGGTACATACTATCTGATCTTAGAAAGAATGCCAACAATTTTTGAAACTTTTTTTTATATATTTAGAATGTGTCCCTGGAAATTCAGCTTGTGGTCAATGTGAACGCCAAGGAATTTGCCATCTATTTTGTTACAATGTATTTCACGTAACAATTATTCAACTGTTGTAAAGCTGGCGAAAAAACCATTAGAACCATAAACAATTCTCTTTTGCAGAGTGGTTAACGGTTGGAACAAGTTATGTGAGAAGTGGTGGATGTCAAAACTGTAAGTACTGTTGTTTCAACGTGTTTTATGGCAGAGAGTGCCGAGAAGACAGGGGACACCACTAAACTAGCATAGCTCTTATTCTGTAGCTACACTTCGGTAATTACCATGATCTCTATACTGTATATTTAAAATATAAATTAGTGAGAAAATCAATAGGAGTCAAGAGAAGGATACTGTACACTGGGTGCTGTACTCTCAAGTACTCTCAAGTACAGAAAGTACCTTACCCTTTCCACTGTGCAATATATACTGTACAGTATACAGTATATGACTTAAGCACTGCAGTCAGTTAAGCCAAAATCATATTCTGTATATATAATTATTTTACTGTATATACATAATATGATTTTGACTTAACTGACTGCAGTGCAAAAGTCATATACTGTACCTGTACTGTATACTGTTCAGTATATGATTTAGATTTCCGTATAGGATTTAAGATTCCTGCACATACACAGGGCTCACATTTGCTTCCTCGGGCCTCCAGTAACCATCCCCCATCCTGAAAAAATATCCTGAGTCCCTCATTTTTCCTTGTAGGGCCTTAGTAAAAAGAATAGAACCATGTCTGGCACATAACATCCAATGTCTGGATGTGCAGGGCGGCCATAATGGGAACTACTGAACAACAGCAAATGACTAATTAACATGTGTATAATTACAGGCAAAATGTGTAACATGTGCAATTATAAGAACTAGGCATATATTATATATATATATATATATATATATATATATATATATATATATATATATATATATATATATATATATATATATATATATATATATATATATACTGTACCTGGTTGATACCTGGATATACACACACACACACACACACACAGACAGTATAGTATTGGCCTAACAATTCCAATTTCAGCCACACGTGGTGCTCTATACTGTATCAAAAGCAGCAAAGAACTCTTAGAGCTCTCACGATCAGTTATTACCTGCCAGAAAGGCCGGTTATTCAGACGTTGAGGTAACAGTTATGAAACTTCAGGAACCTGGACTAGTGAGACCCCTCTCTCTGAACAAATGAGGGTAATTATGACCATCCAGCATTCTAGCAGAATAATAGGCTAAGAGAACTACTACCACCAAACCCAGAGAAGATAGGGGAAGGAATAATGGGAACTGGAGCAAAGGATATACTGCTCCGAGTAATACTTTTTATATAAACTCAAAGTTCCCTACAGTGCCAGCAGAAGTCACTCTAAGTACAATACAACAAGGGTAAGGCTCACCTGAGCTGCTGAGGGGAGAAAACAGAAGCAGCAGGAGGAACAGCAACCGTACCCCCAAGCACCTTACCCTGCCAGAGAAGAGGGTCACCATGAGGAAAGTCTGCCTAAGACTACACAAAGGTCGGATGTGCTAGGTGACAAGCATATGAGCAGACATTCAAAACTTCCCAAGCAGAGATGTCAGCACAGGACACTGCCCAGAAGAATGTGTGAACAACTGGAAGAAAATAGACCCCTGAAGAAGTTCAAGGCTGACAGTACTGGGCCACTTCATAAAGTAACTGAGAAAGTAGAGCCTTAATGCATGCTACCCTAGCAAAAGATTTAAAAAACATAAAATACCTCTGAATACAGGAAACATGGTTAATGAACATCACTGCCACCTGCTTCCCAAAAACTTCATGTGAAGGTTGTCGGAGAATGAAAGGGTAAGCAAACACAGCTGGTCTACTGTTTTGTTATATATCTTACCTTGCACTCATTACACTGTTATACTCATCTATCTGTGTCTCACTTATGGTATCTGTGCCTGGGGTTATACAAACAATAAATACACACCCCAATACAAACCATATATGCACTTCCTCACATACAGACATGACTGATGAACCTGATTAAGTTCTACAACAAGGTCACCAAGACGTAGCTAGGGAGGCAAAGGATGCTAAATTGCCAAAATGCATTTGACAATTTCCCCATAAAAAAGCTGATGCACACCTTGTAAAAACAGGTTGGGATAACTTGAAAAATACTGGACTGGATTAGAAAGTATGTGGCAAACAGAAAACAGAGGCTTATGATGAGAGTGAAGATGTCATGTCGGAAGTGTTGGTTCTCATTGCTGTCACCAATGGCTTAATACTTATTATTCACCACATGCTCAGCCTGTTAGAAGTACTGTAGTGTAAAATGTTTATGGTTGGCACAAAAGATACAAGTAAATATTTGACACTGCTTTTTACAATTTATCTGTACACATAGGAGAAAAGCACACAGAAACTGTATTGGAGGGGACCTACATTCCCTCCAATGCGTTATGTGTGATTTCCTCCGAGGCTATGGGTCCCCCTTCTTCCAGCCAGAGGTGGTACTCCCTTCCATATTGATTGAATTTTCTGTACACATTGTATTTAATTATAATGCTAGCCAGTAACAAAACACTGCTTGCCCTTTAACTACAGTACTATGTATGACAATATAATATTACACATTAGAGGTAAGTTATTTTGGTAATGCATATAATTTAACATAATTTTCAACACTGTATATTTACTTGAATCGCTATTCTTCCAGATTTATGTAAAAATCTGTAGGATAGCTGCTGATATTCGCCATGTATGAACAGGAAGACAATTGTAATCTTCTGTTTAGGTAAAATTACTTCTGCTGTTCTGTTTCAATTTCTGCTGTTCCAACCATCATGTAGTTATTACCATTCTTTTTTTTTCTTTTTTTTTCCCTCTTTCAACTCAATTTATGCTTTTGATCTCAATTAGTTTTAAGTTTTAGTCTAAATGTTTTTCCCACATCTTGTCCGAAATGCTCTGCGTATTAGTGGCTTTAGGCATAGTATGTACTAGCTATATCTAAAAATCCAACATTCTGTTTGTAACTTATTTTGATTGTATGTACTTTTACCTGACTAAACATTAATATTATTATTACTGTATTATTGTTAATATAGGATGAGTTAAGACCAAATAGATAATATTTGGATAGGATGAAAGCTGTTGAGAAGGATAAATACTGAAAAGGACTCCAGTATACTACATTAGGATATAACAGCCTGCAGAAATGCAGAGAGAAATGACTACCGGAGTTTGATTCTTAAAATATAGAATAATGAGGTTTCGGAGAGGGAAGAGGAGAGACTAAGCTATGAGGAAGACAGCTGCAAGAAAAAAAAAGAGAGGGATCTGAGAGTTGACACCAACCTTTACACTAGACGTGTTAACAGAACATCAACAGTAATGTATATGCAAAATTAGTAAACAAATTGGGTGTGTTGACAGGTGTTGACAGATTGTATTATGAGTCAAAGAGTACTTAATGAATGAGCTGTTCCTCAGACAGTCTTCATGATTTGACCTTACATGATCCCTGACCCAAGTGTGGCAATGAGCTTACCTAAGTATGAGATCTCACTCATTGTTGCAATCTGCTACTCTTTGCAAATTTTTAGGGTAAACTTAAACAATATTTAGTGAAAATATCATGCATTTAATACTGAAGCTATGCATATCCAGGTACACCTGCATAGTAAACCTGCATAGCGGATCTCATCAAAACCTTTAAAATACTGAACAATTTGGAGGATGTCGATCTAGACAATTTCTTCTAAAGGTCAGATGTAACTTGAATGAGGAGCAGCAGATTCAAGCTCAACAAATCACAATGTTGAACAGAACACAGGAGATGCTTTTTCACCCATAGGGTTGTAAACCCGTGGAACCGTCTACCAGCTGAAGCTATAAATGCCAAAACTCTACTGATTAAAATTCAGCTGGAAAAGATTATCAGGGCAAATGAAGGGACCTTTGACAAGCTGCCAACTTCCTGTCCTCATCGAGGCCACTAGTATCAGTGGCCCGCAGGTAAAACTCAAGTAAATTCAAATGATATTTGGCCGTAATATGGATAAAACAAAGGATAAATCATAAAGAGTAAAGCATTATTCTAAACAAATTGAATCAGACTGTAAAAGCATTGTGAGTAGAATAGTACAGCGACCCATTTTATAAGATGCAACTACCAATATCAATGAAGATCAGTAATTTGGGATGGTACCACACCCCTAATTTTCCTTACTTTGATTCAAGTGAAAACAATCTTTTTTTTTGACCACTCAAAGAAGCATTAAATGGAAAACAGTTATACTGTGATGATGAGGTTCAAAGAGCAGTGCATGAGTTGCTCATGAACCAAGCAGAGTAATTCTTCACCTGAATCAAAGTAGAAGTGTATTGAAATACCAGCAGAATATGTTGACAAATGAAGAGGTGTCCTAACATACCTGTATATTTAAAAAACTAAAATTAAACTTTGTAATTTTCCTTTCAACTACCTTCATACATCAACAACAGCAATGATAACATTAGAAAGTAAATCATAATATTTGTAGATAATACATAATCTACTGCAAAGCAGACAATAAAAGACATTATCACTCTGAAAGCGTTCTGCACAGAATGCCGAGAATTATCCAAGAACGTCGACTCTCATGCTAGGAGACTGATGGCCACAGGACCGAACTAACAACTTTGCATGTAAGACATGACAGGTCTGATCTTACTGAGACTTTAAATACTGAACATTTTAGTGATAAATCCAGATCACTTCTTTACAAAGTCCAACATTACATGATGAAGAAGACACTGTTTCAAGCTTATCAAGCCTCAATGTAGGATAGATAATAGGGGGATGCTATTCTACCAAAGATGAAAAACCCATGTAACTAACTACCAACAAAAGCCATATATGCAAGAATAGTGCTGCAGTCCAAAAAAACTTAAAAACTCATCAAGAAGAATGGAGGGATTATCCTCAAGCCACTGGCATCCCATCCTTGCCACACGCACACAATACTGTAGTGGCCATCAGGTAAATTAGGCAAACTCATAGTACATAGCACAATCAGATTTAACATGTTAAAATTATTATTTTAATTCACTTGGCCAATGTAGAGCACGTACCTTGTGCACACAGTCTTCAAAGAGCACTACCATGCGCATCCTGTCACCACACCCCTGGATGAAGTTGACCAAAGCTTTATGATCAGCTTTTTCCATATCATGGCCATTAATAGACAGAATTACATCTCCTGTGGATATTTATACTATGTAAAGTTATATTTATACTATGTAACACAGTAAAGTTATTAAAAGAAAATACATTTATCATACATAAAATTTAATAAAGAAATAACATATTAATTCAAATGCAGTTTGAAAACCATAAATTTTAAAGGACATACAGTGGAATCTCGACTTAGGAATGCCCCTACTTACGAATTTTTCAAATTACAACCCCAATTTTGTCAGAAAATCCGACTCGACTTACAATCTTTGCCTCGACTTGCAACTTTGTTGATACACGTATGGGTCGACCGAGCGTGTGGTGCACTTCAGTTTACCAGTGCCTCTCACCTAGTGATGATCGTGCTTGAATTCTTTGTAACGAATTTCATTGTTTTTCATTTTTTTTTGGTTTTGAACATAAAAGTAATTATTATATATCAAGTCATGGGTCCCAAGAAAGTTAGTGGTAAGGTCCAACCTTAGAAAATAATTGTGAGTAGAGGCAGTAGAGGAAGTAGAGGATGTCCCTTCCTCATTAAGAAAATAGATGTGAGTAGAGGCAGTAGAGGATGTCCCTTCCTCATTAAGAAAATGTGTGAAGTATGGGAAGAACTGCAAGGTTTTATTGAAAAAACTCGCCTAGATAAAGCTGTAGCAGGCCGTTTCATTGACCTTTTGAATGACGATGCGATGTCTCA
>WNGS01005641.1:6985145-6996529 GCA_020271785.1 Procambarus virginalis
CGCCCATCATTTGGACGCTCCTCTAGAGAGTTATCAGATGACCAACGAGCTTCCAAAGAATCTGATCTCACTCTGGGTTCCTGTAGGGGAGGCGCAAAACGATACACATCAGCTGCAGAGTTTGGCTTATCACGTGCTGGGGTTACGAGTGAATCAGTACAAAGAGAACGTGATCGTGCCGACACTACTGTTCTACCTGAATGATCTGTTGTTGAACTTATACGATCACAGCTCCCCGTCCATGAATATAACGAATCTGGACGGCTCTTTCGACCCTGCTGTTGCTGCTCATACTTAATAGGATGGTGTGCAGAGTCTGGTTGCCATGATTTTTGCTTTGGCAATGACTTGAATGACCCTTTCCGTTGATTTTGCAAGACTCTTGATTCCTCACTCTTCTTAATTCCTGTTGTACTGCTTCTCCCCTCCACCTCCCGCCCACTATCCTTATTGCCCCCTTCCCTACGGGATATACCTGTACCCTTCCATTTATTTTTTTCTGCAAGATTACTATTCCATTCAGGCTTCCTGCTGAACATTTCATTACCAGATTGGTTTTGTCTGTCTTCCCTTCCTGATCTTCTCCATGCAGCTGGGCTGCTACTGATACCACAATTCTCCTTGGCTACTGTATCATCCTTGACAAAGCTTCCAATGCGGCTCATTATGAGGGAATTTGACCCGTCTGCCACATCCTGCCTATTTTCAAGGCTACTTGATTTAATATGGATCCTGTTTGTTGGACGTGGTTTAACACTGTGAGTACAAGACCCTTTTATGCATTCTCTTGTGATGAAAGCGTTAGTCAAAGACTGAGATGATAGGCGAAGTGATTCAGAGCGAATGATTGAAGGAGCTTTCTTTTGTGGGGCCTCTCTGATTTTCTCAAAGGAGCCATCACAAAGAGAATTACATGATCTCTGTCTATGAGTTGATCTACTAGATTCACGAGAAGTACTTGCTGAAGCCCCTTTTTTTGGTCTAGATAGACTCCAATGCCTTTCCCCTGAGTTCTGCCTGGGTCTGCGGGGTGCATGGAATGAGCCACCACGTACAATGAGTGGAGAGTTCTCTGTGGGTGAAGTTGTAAGTCTGCCCGATGAGTAAGGTAATGACAAAAATTTATGTAAATGTAACTCAGATGGTCTTACATGGGAGGATACTTCAGAACTTGAGTCCCGGTTGTCTTCTAATCCATATTCAATTTTTTGCCCATCGTCAGATCCAGATATACTAGTTAACTTATCTTCATCTAGGGAGTTTGATTTTACCCGGTGGGATGAGCCTGACTCTCTTTTTTTTTTACCTTTAGAATTCCTACGATGTGGTAAACTGGAAGTAGAGTAATTAAACATGGATGAATGTTTAGGACCGTGTGAATGTTTTGGACTGTGGTCATATGCTTCTAAACCACTGAGGCTCATCTTTTCAAAGGGAGATTTTGGTTCTTCTTCATTCTTAGTTTCATGGGTAACTGATGTTTTAAATTCTTTAATTACAGAATCATATGCAAGACATTGGTCACTTGGCATACATGATATTGAATATGCTTTGCTCATTTTAAAAGGGGTTTAATTTTCCTACTTGCTTCTTCTGTTGTTGGGGAATTTTTCTTTACAAGTTCAGGTCTACCACTTCTGCTGTTTTGTCTACTTAACTGTTTGAAACTATCTTTCCTACTAAAACTTCCTCTTCTTGGGCCACTGCTTTTAGATTTAGTCAAGAGATTTCCATCTTGTGACACTGAATCAGTTCGATAACAAGGAATGTCTAAAGCTGCCTGATTTTTTCGGTATTTGCTTATTTCTCCCTCATGCCAGCTATCTTTATCTCTAGGATATCTCCAAGCCTCAGCACTAAGAGCTCGGCGGTGACTATGGTAATTCTTACCTTCTTTATCCTCTATAATTTTCCTATTACCCCCAACTTCCTTATTCCCTAAGGCTTGCTGTCTCCTTTCAGGGCCAAACATAGGAGAATGGTTTGCAACACACATTGGATCACTACAACCACTAGAAGGTGGCACATACATGGGACCTCCTGTGCATGGCAAGCTATGATAATCACTAGAAGTATTTGCATAAAGTCTATCTGAGCCCCATGGAATCCTACAACTAGCAACCTGACTATGTATAAAATGAGGATTAATGCTATCAGAGTAGGTACTTGTGTTCCAGCTCATGTAGCTGTATATACTATTTTCTTTATGGTAAACAGAATCTGTGGGAGAAGCTACTGTGCAAGATGGTGATGAAATTTTATCTACATTTCTAATTTCACCATGAGTCTTGACAACAACAGTCTGACTTTTGTTGTCTGGTACTTGCGGCAAGGACATGCCACTCATTCGTCGGCAATATCTCCTTCCAGTGTCTTCTGAAATGGAGTCATCCTCCTTGTAGGTGAGACTGGTTGTATGGTGTGTGTGGCCATGCATGGAGACACCAGTTGAGTGCTTGCAACTGTGAGGGACACTTTGGTGGTGCCGGTGAACTGCGGTGGAGTGGGGGTTTGGTGGGCAGCAGCAGTCTGGGTAAGAAGGGTAGAGGTGGAAGTGGAGGTGGAGAGAGAAACTGGGATGAGGCAGGTGAGGTCCCGGGGGGGCGGGAGAAGCCTGCGTTGTGCCCTCAGCCAATCCATCAAGCGGGCGTGAGCGATGTTGAAGGCGTGACGCACTGGGGAGGTTGCCAACTTACCAGCCAGCAGTGATTTCTCCTGATGACACAAGCGTTCCAAGTCAGTCATCTTCTCTTGAAGGAGACGCTGCAGCTGGATGTACCTCATGTGTAGTTCCACCTGGTTATACAATCAAATTAAGTGAAAAAATACAACTATAACAATGGTTTGTTTTAATTCTAAATTGGGCTGCATATTATAAGCAAGACAAAATTAATTGCTAATTTATACTAGAAACACTTTTTCACATTTGTTTGTTACTATCATTATAACTCAACATAATTCAACAATCAGAACAAAAACAAACTCCAATCCCAGACATCTCTCAGCACCCTTACTGCACTCCTTGAATATGTAAAACAAAGTCTCTTCACACACTCAAGGGTATTCTTTATCTATAAAACTCTGAATTGCAATGCTCAGCCTGATGTTAGATGCTTCCTTCTGGGCTGTAAGAGAACCCATGGACACTGCATGTGAAACATACAGTATGTCTATTAGATATTTCTAGAGTGAGACTCAACCAAAGCAAAATGTTATGTAATTATGGGTCCCAGATTAAGGCATAACCTCCCAAATGAGATTAAATGTTGTACTGTACTTCTCTCAATCAGTTTAAATGAGAAATTAAGAAATACAGTATCTAATTAGCATCATGTACCAAATTTCACTCACATTTATTCATCCTAAGAAAGACTTTTTGTATGTTGCTGTTATTGTATCTTTTAAGTACCAAATACAGCAGTCATCATTAAGTATCACCTTTCATCATTTCGTATCATCTAAATATTGTACATATTTATATATATATATATATATATATATATATATATATATATAATATATATATATATATATATTATATAATATATATGTCGTACCTAGTAGCCAGAACTCACTTTTGGCCTACTATGCAAGGCCATTTGCCTATAAGCCAAGTTTTCTGAATTAATATATTTTCTCTAATTTTTTTCTATGAAATGATAAAGCTACCCATTTCATTATGTATGAGGTAATTTTTTTATTGGAGTTAAATTAACGTAGATATAAACCGTACCTTAACCTAACCTAACCTATATAGGTTAGGTTAGGTTAGGTAGCCTAAAAAGTTAGGTTAGGTTAGGTTAGGTAGGTTAGGTAGTCGAAAAACAATTAATTCATGAAAACTTGGCCTATTAGGCAAATCGGGCCTTGCTTAGTAGGCTGAGAAGTGCGTTCTGGCTACTAGGTACGATATATATATATATATATATATATATATATATATATATATATATATATATATATATATATATCAGACATGGGTTGACAATATAGGGGTAAGGTAGGTTACAGGGAATTTATTAGGTAGTGCTTCGTTTTTATCTTGAACTGGTTGAGAGAGGTACAGTCTTTAACATGATTTTGAAGGTCATTCCACATTCTGGGTCCCTTGATTTGTAGAGCATTTCTAGTTTGATTAAGTCGTACTCTTGGAATATCAAAACTGTATATGTTTCTGGTGTGGTGCTCATGGGTTCTGTTACAACCTTCAATGAAGCTTTTGAGGTCAGGATTGGCATTACAGTTCAGCGTTTTAAATATATATAATACACATGAGAGAATGTGCAGTGACTTAATATCTAACATATTCAGAGATTTGAGTAGGGGTACCGAGTAATGTCTGGGGCCAGAGTTGGATATTGTCCTAATAGCAGCTTTGTGTTGAGTAATTAGAGGACGTAAATGATTTTGGGTAGTAGAACCCCAAGCACAAATACCATAGTTGAGATATGGATAGATGAGGACATAATAGAGCGTCACCAGGGCAGGGCGGGGTACATACTATCTGATCTTAGAAAGAATGCCAACAATTTTTGAAACTTTTTTTTATATATTTAGAATGTATCCCTGGAAATTCAGCTTGTGGTCAATGTGAACGCCAAGGAATTTGCCATCTATTTTGTTACAATGTATTTCACGTAACAATTATTCAACTGTTGTAAAGCTGGCGAAAAAACCATTAGAACCATAAACAATTCTCTTTTGCAGAGTGGTTAACGGTTGGAACAAGTTATGTGAGAAGTGGTGGATGTCAAAACTGTAAGTACTATTGTTTCAACGTGTTTTATGGCAGAGAGTGCCGAGAAGACAGGGGACACCACTAAACTAGCATAGCTCTTATTCTGTAGCTACACTTCGGTAATTACCATGATCTCTATACTGTATATTTAAAATATAAATTAGTGAGAAAATCAATAGGAGTCAAGAGAAGGATACTGTACACTGGGTGCTGTACTCTCAAGTACTCTCAAGTACAGAAAGTACCTTACCCTTTCCACTGTGCAATATATACTGTACAGTATACAGTATATGACTTAAGCACTGCAGTCAGTTAAGCCAAAATCATATTCTGTATATATAATTATTTTACTGTATATACATAATATGATTTTGACTTAACTGACTGCAGTGCAAAAGTCATATACTGTACCTGTACTGTATACTGTTCAGTATATGATTTAGATTTCCGTATAGGATTTAAGATTCCTGCACATACACAGGGCTCACATTTGCTTCCTCGGGCCTCCAGTAACCATCCCCCATCCTGAAAAAATATCCGAGTCCCTCATTTTTCCTTGTAGGGCCTTAGTAAAAAGAATAGAACCATGTCTGGCACATCAACATCCAATGTCTGGATGTGCAGGGCGGCCATAATGGGAACTACTGAACAACAGCAAATGACTAATTAACATGTGTATAATTACAGGCAAAATGTGTAACATGTGCAATTATAAGAACTAGGCATATATTATATATATATATATATATATATATATATATATATATATATATATATATATATATATATATATATATATATATACTGTACCTGGTTGATACCTGGATATACACACACACACCACACACACAGACAGTATAGTATTGGCCTAACAATTCCAATTTCAGCCACACGTGGTGCTCTATACTGTATCAAAAGCAGCAAAGAACTCTTAGAGCTCTCACGATCAGTTATTACCTGCCAGAAAGGCCGGTTATTCAGACGTTGAGGTAACAGTTATGAAAACTTCAGGAACCTGGACTAGTGAGACCCCTCTCTCTGAACAAATGAGGGTAATTATGACCATCCAGCATTCTAGCAGAATAATAGGCTAAGAGAACTACTACCACCAAACCCAGAGAAGATAGGGGAAGGAATAATGGGAACTGGAGCAAAGGATATACTGCTCCGAGTAATACTTTTTATATAAACTCAAAGTTCCCTACAGTGCCAGCAGAAGTCACTCTAAGTACAATACAACAAGGGTAAGGCTCACCTGAGCTGCTGAGTGGAGAAAACAGAAGCAGCAGGAGGAACAGCAACCGTACCCCCAAGCACCTTACCCTGCCAGAGAAGAGGGTCACCATGAGGAAAGTCTGCCTAAGACTACACAAAGGTCGGGATGTGCTAGGTGACAAGCATATGAGCAGACATTCAAAACTTCCCAAGCAGAGATGTCAGCACAGGACACTGCCCAGAAGAATGTGGTGAACAACTGGAAGAAAATAGACCCCTGAAGAAGTTCAAGGCTGACAGTACTGGGCCACTTCATAAAGTAACTGAGAAAGTAGAGCCTTAATGCATGCTACCCCTAGCAAAAGATTTAAAAAACATAAAATACCTCTGAATACAGGAAACATGGTTAATGAACATCACTGCCACCTGCTTCCCAAAAACTTCATGTGAAGGTTGTCGGAGAATGAAAGGGTAAGCAAACACAGCTGGTCTACTGTGTTTGTTATATATCTTACCTTGCACTCATTACACTGTTATACTCATCTATCTGTGTCTCACTTATGGTATCTGTGCCTGGGGTTATACAAACAATAAATACACACCCCAATACAAACCATATATGCACTTCCTCACATACAGACATGACTGATGAACCTGATTAAGTTCTACAACAAGGTCACCAAGACGTAGCTAGGGAGGCAAAGGATGCTAAATTGCCAAAATGCATTTGACAATTTCCCCATAAAAAAGCTGATGCACACCTTGTAAAAACAGGTTGGATAACTTGAAAAAACTGGACTGGATTAGAAAGTATGTGGCAAACAGAAAAACAGAGGCTTATGATGAGAGTGAAGATGTCATGTCGGAAGTGTTGGTTCTCATTGCTGTCACCAATGGCTTAATACTTATATTCACCACATGCTCAGCCTGTTAGAAGTACTGTAGTGTAAAATGGTTTATGGTTGGCACAAAGATACAAGTAATATTTGACACTGCTTTTTACAATTATCTGTACACATTGGGTTAATTATAATGCTAGCCAGTAACAACACTGCTGCCCTTTAACTACCAGTACTATGTATGACAATATAATATTACTTACATTAGAGGTAAGTTATTTGGTAATGCATATAATTAACATAATTTTCAACACTGTATATTTACTTGAATCGCTATTCTTCAGATTTATGTAAAATCTGTAGGATAGCTCTGATATTCGCCATGTATGAAAGGAAGACAATGTAATCTTCTGTTAGGTAAAATTATTCTGCTGTTCTGTTTCAATTTCTGCTGTTCCAACCATCATGTAGTTATTACCATTTTTTTTTTTTCTTTTTTTTTCCCTCTTTCAACTCAATTTATGCTTTTGATCTCAATTAGTTTTAAGTTGTAGTCTAAATGTTTTTCCCACATCTTGTCCGAAATGCTCTGCGTATTAGTGGCTTTAGGCATAGTATGTACTAGCTATATCTAAAAATCCAACATTCTGTTTGTAACTTATTTTGATTGTATGTACTTTACTGACTAAACATTAATATATTATTACTGTATATTGTTAATATAGGATGAGTTAAGACCAAATAGATAAATTTGGATAGGATGAAAGCTGTTGAGAAGGATAAATACTGAAAAGGACTCCAGTATACTACATTAGGATATAAAGCCTGCAGAAATGCAGAGAGAAATGCTACCGGAGTTTGATTCTTAAAATATAGAATAATGAGGTTTCGGAGAGGGAAGAGGAGAGACTAAGCTATGAGGAAGACAGCTGCAAGAAAAAAAAAGAGAGGGATCTGAGAGTTGACACCAACCTTACACTAGACGTGTTAACAGAACATCAACAGTAATGTATATGCAAAATTAGTAAACAAATTGGGTGTGTTGACAGGTGTTGACAGATTGTATTATGAGTCAAAGAGTACTTAATGAATGAGCTGTTCCTCAGACAGTCTTCATGATTTGACCTTACATGATCCCTGACCCAAGTGTGGCAATGAGCTTACCTAAGTATGAGATCTCACTCATTGTTGCAATCTGCTACTCTTTGCAAATTTTTAGGGTAAACTTAAACAATATTTAGTGAAAATATCATGCATTTAATACTGAAGCTATGCATATCCAGGTACACCTGCATAGTAAACCTGCCATAG
Source organism: Procambarus virginalis (assembly GCA_020271785.1). Classification (NCBI taxonomy): domain Eukaryota; kingdom Metazoa; phylum Arthropoda; class Malacostraca; order Decapoda; family Cambaridae; genus Procambarus; species Procambarus virginalis. Next base: position 6,993,249 of record WNGS01005641.1, read on the forward strand.
CGGATCTCATCAAAACCTTTAAAATACTGAACAATTTGGAGGATGTCGATCTAGACAATTTCTTCTAAAGGTCAGATGTAACTTGAATGAGGAGCAGCAGATTCAAGCTCAACAAATCACAATGTTGAACAGAACACAGGAGATGCTTTTTCACCCATAGGGTTGTAAACCCGTGGAACCGTCTACCAGCTGAAGCTATAAATGCCAAAACTCTACTGATTAAAATTCAGCTGGAAAAGATTATCAGGGCAAATGAAGGGACCTTTGACAAGCTGCCAACTTCCTGTCCTCATCGAGGCCACTAGTATCAGTGGCCCGCAGGTTAAACTCAAGTAAATTCAAATGATATTGGCCGTAATATGGATAAAACAAAGGATAAATCATAAAGAGTAAAGCATTATTCTAAACAAATTGAATCAGACTGTAAAAGCATTGTGAGTAGAATAGTACAGCGACCCATTTTATAAGATGCAACTACCAATATCAATGAAGATCAGTAATTTGGGATGGTACCACACCCCTAATTTTCCTTACTTTGATTCAAGTGAAAACAATCTTTTTTTTTGACCACTCAAAGAAGCATTAAATGGAAAACAGTTATACTGTGATGATGAGGTTCAAAGAGCAGTGCATGAGTTGCTCATGAACCAAGCAGAGTAATTCTTCACCTGAATCAAAGTAGAAGTGTATTGAAATACCAGCAGAATATGTTGACAAATGAAGAGGTGTCCTAACATACCTGTATATTTAAAAACTAAAATTAAACTTTGTAATTTTCCTTTCAACTACCTTCATACATCAACAACAGCAATGATAACATTAGAAAGTAAATCATAATATTTGTAGATAATACATAATCTACTGCAAAGCAGACAATAAAAGATTATCACTCTGAAAGCGTTCTGCACAGAATGCCGAGAATTATCCAAGAACGTCGACTCTCATGCTAGGAGACTGATGGCCACAGGACCGAACTAACAACTTTGCATGTAAGACATGACAGGTCTGATCTACTGAGACTTTAAATACTGAACATTTTAGTGATAAATCCAGATCACTTCTTTACAAAGTCCAACATTACATGATGAAGAAGACACTGTTTCAAGCTTATCAAGCCTCAATGTAGGATAGATAATAGGGGGATGCTATTCTACCAAAGATGAAAAACCCATGTAACTAACTACCAACAAAAGCCATATATGCAAGAATAGTGCTGCAGTCCAAAAAAAACTTAAAAACTCATCAAGAAGAATGGAGGGATTATCCTCAAGCCACTGGCATCCCGTCCTTGCCACACGCACACAATACTGTAGTGGCCATCAGGTAAATTAGGCAAACTCATAGTACATAGCACAATCAGATTTAACATGTTAAAATTATTATTTTAATTCACTTGGCCAATGTAGAGCACGTACCTTGTGCACACAGTCTTCAAAGAGCACTACCATGCGCATCCTGTCACCACACCCCTGGATGAAGTTGACCAAGCTTTATGATCAGCTTTTTCCATATCATGGCCATTAATAGACAGAATTACATCTCCTGTGGATATTTATACTATGTAAAGTTATATTTATACTATGTAACACAGTAAAGTTATTAAAAAAAATACATTTATCATACATAAAATGTAATAAAGAAATAACATATTAATTCAAATGCAGTTTGAAAACCATAAATTTTAAAGGACATACAGTGGAATCTCGACTTAGGAATGCCCCTACTTACGAATTTTCGAATTACAACCCCAATTTTGTCAGAAAATCCGACTCGACTTACAATCTTTGCCTCGACTTGCAACTTTGTTGATACACGTATGGGTCGACCGAGCGTGTGGTGCACTTCAGTTTACCAGTGTCTCTCACCTAGTGATGATCGTGCTTGAATTCTTTGTAACGAATTTCATTGTTTTTCATTTTTTTTTTGGTTTTGAACATAAAAGTAATTATTATATATCAAGTCATGGGTCCCAAGAAAGTTAGTGGTAAGGTCCAACCTTAGAAAATAATTGTGAGTAGAGGCAGTAGAGGAAGTAGAGGATGTCCCTTCCTCATTAAGAAATAGATGTGAGTAGAGGCAGTAGAGGATGTCCCTTCCTCATTAAGAAAATGTGTGAAGTATGGGAAGAACTGCAAGGTTTTATTGAAAAAACTCGCCTAGATAAAGCTGTAGCAGGCCGTTTCATTGACCTTTTGAATGACGATGCGATGTCTCACTACAGACTAGTGTTAAAATTTAAGAAAAAACAAGGGTCTTTAGACAGATAGTAAGCCAAGCAAGCACTGAACCACAACCCAGTCCTAGTGATATGACTGCAAAACTTAGGAGAGAGAGTACCCCAGAGAAGTCATCACTGCCTGATGTTATAATGGATGGGGGACTTCCCTTCCAAAAAGTAACACCTCTCCTCCTCACTGTCTTCCATACGCCAACAAGTCATCAATAAAGGTAAGCTATAACTTGTACATACTATAATACAAAATATGTGTGTAATATGTATGAAATGTATTTGAAGTTAATATTTTTGGGAGTGTGGAATGGATTAATTCAATTTATATTATTTCTTATGGGAAAATTTGTTTCGAGTTACGAATTTTTGAGTTACGACCCGTCTCTGGGAATGGATTAAATTTGTAAATGGAGGTACCACTGTAGTTCCTAATGTGAGAATATTTAGTTCCTAATGTGAGGACTGAGGTGGTCCATACCTTTCTCTCATGCCAGCCCTGAAGGCAGGTCAGATATTCAACGAAGTCCACGTACGTATAACTTCTATCTCACCATCCTTCTTGTAATGAATCCATAGCTCTGCGGATAAGAAGCAGAATTTGACTTGAAGTTAACAAACTGCATAATAGGTCCTATAGCTTTCCTGGACTGGGCAGAGTTACTATCTGGCTATGAAAGACATCTATGTTACATACCTAGTCTTCTTATAATGTGTAGTGTCAAGGACATCTGGCCTTGATAACCCAACTGCAATTACTGTGAAAAATTTGGTGAATCTTGCCCTAAGTGTCTGGCCCCCAACCTCAGTCTGACAGACATTTCCATTTACAGAAATAAATATATAAATAAGAGGAGCATTTTGTTATGTAAGAGATTGTGGTTTGGTTTACAATGTGGATGACTGTAAATTGTCATACTAAATAATAGGGTAGAGTAAATATCTAGTCATGTTTATTTATATTCACCTAGTTGTGCTTGCATGGGTTGAGCTCTGCTCTTTTGGCCCACCTCTCAACTGTCAGTCAACTGTTACTAACTACTAACTAGATCTC
>WNGS01005641.1:7007518-7022412 GCA_020271785.1 Procambarus virginalis
GGTCACAGAAAGTAGAGTGAGGCAAGAAAGGGAGCTTATTAATGTGGGCTCAGGAGGCAGGAGGACGAGCATGGGTTAGGGGACAGGCGAGAGAAGGCCTGCGAGGGAAGGGAGTGTGAAGGATGGAAAGGGAACTGTTTAGGCAAGTCAGCCCCGCCCACCCGACACCTAGGTGGCGACCGTGGGCAAGATGGTGTGGGTTTACCCTCTCGGGACAGGAAGCCCTTAATTGGCTTGTCCCATGTTTCCCCTAACCAAGGGCCATGGCCCAGCTACCAATCCAATGATTGGCCACACCTAAGGTAACTGAACCTACTGCTGTTATTATTATTGTTACCATATTATGGTGACTGTGATACGAGTAGTGTTACAGTAGTGCAGATAATGGTGCAGCGAGGCGGCCGACACGCGCGGGCCTCCAGCTCTCCCGCCCCATCACACAGGGGTTAAGAGTGAGGTAAGAATGAAGGAGGCGAGTAACTAACTCTCACTGGTTTACAGGACCTGCTGTCATAACTCACTGGTGTACAGGACCTGCTGTCATAACTCTCACTGGTGTACAGGACCTGCTGTCATAACTCACTGGTGTACAGGGCCTGCTGTCATAACTCACTGGTGTACAGGACCATGCGCTCATAACTCTCACCACATTTCTCATTTCCAAACTTTTCCCTCCGCCGTGTGTGTCCTCATCCTCTTTACCTGACCTCCGCGCCCCCTTCCCCCTCAATAAAGGCCATGGGTGTTGTTTTATAGATAAATAAAAGATATACACCAGTAAACCCTATAAGGACACCACATAAGAGGTTCCTGCTATGTACGTAGTCTACACCCACAGTATCACTGACCACACTGGCAATTGGTCCCTTGCTGTAGCTAACAGGTTACACAGAAAACCAAAGTGATTATAACATACACTTACGATGTGAGCGGAAAGCATGAGACAAAAGAGCATGACTACAACTCTGTGATTCCCAGTAAGCAAGTGATCAGTTCAAACAACCTGTTCGCTTTTATACCACATCGCATTTTGACGCGAACTTTACCTAAGGCCAAAACTGATGCACAGGAAATGGAAGCAGCTAGAGAAATTGACACAATGCTGTTTTCTTTCGTGGGTTCTCTGGTTGGTTAGGTTAGGTACTTTAGTGCGACAGTTTCTTGACGTTGGGAATGCTTGGGAGAACTGGCTGGTGTAAAACACACGCATCTCTAAGTTCTGGAGGCGCTCATCTTTAACTTTATCATTGATTGATTTGATGTCAATCCTCAGTGTTGCCAGTTCTTACCACAGCCACAACTACACGGACTTACAGCGCTCATCTTTCCTCTTAATTATGAATGTGGTAACACCGTTCACTGGTACTGAATATCTGGCCAAGAAGATAGATAGCTTATCGGTATTGTTAATATCGGTATTAAATACATATATATATGTATATATATATATAATATTTATATATATATATATATATATATATATATATATATATATATATATATATATACAATGTCAGACCACGGAGGAAAAATGAAACAGGAATTTCCTTAAGTACTTTCGTATATTAATACATCTTCAGAAGGAGTGAAGATGTATTCTTCACTCCTTCTGAAGATGTATTAATATACGAAAGTACTTAAGGAAATTCCTGTTTCATTTTTCCTCCGTGGTCTGACATTGTCACATTTTAAATCACGTGTTTAATTTCGTGATATACACACACATATATATATATATATATATATATATATATATATATATATATATATATATATATATATCAATAAAGCAAATATATATGTGTACACACAAAAGAATGGGGGTGGTAGGAGAAGATAATATTAGTGTTCAGTGAGAAACCACAAGGTCTCTCTGAATACTTTTTATTTTCTTCTCCGAGGCTATGGGTCCCCACATTGGCACCAGAGGTGGTACCCTCACAAAATTTTTATATAATATATATATATATATATATATATATATATATATATATATATATATATATATATATATATATATATCAACTGATCAACGGATTCCTGATCAATTGAGCTATGATTCACATGTCAGACTGCGAGCAGTGGTGTCTTAACAGCCCAGCTAACCAGACCTTATCAGGAGGCCTGCTCAGAGATCGGGCCGTGGGGACATTAATTTCAGGAACCAGCAAAAGGTAGGTAGCGTACTGTAATTTCCATTCCTTCCACTTATTAATCATTCATCTTCTGAGATAATGTGTTGAGGCTCACCGCTCAGTACCTGTGCACGTCCCTCAGAGTGCTCAACTTTAGCAATATGAAGTGCATCGTTCTCAGAGACCCAAAGATTACCTTAACTGGTCATCCATGTCATCTCCAGCACTTGCCTATCCTACAGGGAGTCTCAGCGTCTGGAGTTGTACAGTCAACTCAACTATCTCCTGGTTGATACCTGGTTGATGGGGTTCTGGGAGTTCTTCTACTCCCCAAGCCCGGCCCGAGGCCAGGCTTGACTTGTGAGAGTTTGGTCCACTAGGTTTATCTCACAGATATTTCCTATGTTTCTTCAGTCCCGGATCATCTCTTCGTCTCGTTCCACTCCCAGACTCTGGCATTTTGTGAGTAATAATAAATTTATGTCTGCATATTAACTTTAGTGCACTACGTGACTTGGTTGGTCCTCTGTCATGCCTGGTTTATGTCTTCTCCAACAACTGCACCTTTAACTGTCGCCGCAAATGGTTTCTTTGTTTCTGTCGTCCACAGATTTGCTGTTTCCTCTCCCTCACTTGCCCTGCTTCTCTTCCCTTTTTACTCCTCTTGCCGACATTGTACTCGCCTTCACCTGTAGTTTTTCTTCTCCTTTTTTATCTCCTTTATTTCAATCATTGTTGTATACAGTATATCGTGTGTGTGTGTCTGTGTACTCACCTATTTGTGCTTGCAGGGGTTGAGCTTTGGCTCTTTGGTGTGTGTGTGTGTGTACTCATCTAATTGTGCTTGCGGGGGTTGAGCTGTGGCTCTTTGGTCCCGCCTCTCAACTGTTAATCACCTGGTGTACAGGTTCCTGAGCCTATTGGGCTCTATCATATCTACATTTAAAACTGTGTATGGAGTCAGCCTCCACCACATCACTGCCTAATGCAGTCCATCTGTTAACTACTCTGACACTGAAAAAGTTCCTTCTTACGTCCCTGTGTGTGTGTGTGTGTGTGTGTGTGTGTGTGTGTGTGTGTGTGTGTGTGTGTGTGTGTGTGTGTGTGTGTGTGTGTGTGTGTGTGTGGCCGCAGCTCTTAAGCCCCGTCTGTGTAGCCATGTCATCATCTGTTACAATGACTCCCGACTCACATGTCTATCACATTAAAGCCTACTTACAATACTGTGGATGGAATTGGTTTCTACTACCTCCTCTGGTTCATTTCATTGTCTAAAACTCTTATGGTAAAGGAATATTTCTCACATTTGTATGACTTATCTCTGTCTCAAGCTTCTATCCACGTCTTCTTCTACTATTAGTCATAGCAAACATTTCTTCATTTTCCATTCTGTCAATTATATTAAGTATTTTAAATAATATTATGTTTTTTCTAATGTCGTTACGTCCAGCTCTTTCAATATATCTTCGTACCACATCTCACAAAGCCTGGCACTGAAACGAGCATCACTCAAAGTTTCTGTAGGTTTCAATTTCTGTGTAGGTTTAGCAGTTTGTGGCGCACTGGAAGACACTCGCCCGACACTTCTCGAGCGCTTTGGCCTGGGTTCGTATCCTGGTCGGAGAGGACTGACTGGTGCCAATCCTTAACTTTAGCTTCTGTCCCCACCCATCAGTGAATGGGAACCTAGTTGTTAAACGATTTGGCGGTTCACATTCCGGGGGGGGGGGATAGGAATAAGGACGCTATGCGTGCTAGTGGCTTTACAACACTATAAGAAGTATAAATAAACAAAAAAAGTGGGGAACTCTGGGGCTGTTGCTCAAGGACTGCCACCTAAGTACTGTACAGTGTTCTGAAGGCCTCTGTATCGAGGTTCCTAAAAGCTGTTCTCTTGTTCCTTGGTTTCACATATGCCGTCGACATTACCCTTTATATATATATATATATATATATATATATATATATATATATATATATATATATATATATATATATATATATATGGGCCTGGGAGAGAGAGTCTTGGTGTTAAGCTATATCTACGTGTAGATCTTCTGGTTTATTTGTTTCTGAGAGGCGGTTCCCCTACATTGAACACCGTCCTGCTGGTCTTCTGGACCAATTTTATCTGCCTATGTTTACTGCTGTTGATGTCCAATAGTCATTTCTAGGACCTGTAACATGTCTAGGTCTTCGTGTAGTATTGTGTGTCTCCGGATGTACCAACTCTTCTCATTAATTTTGCGTCTGAGAAAGAGAGAGAGAGAGAGAGAGAGAGAGAGAGAGAGAGAGAGAGAGAGAGAGAGAGAGAGAGAGAGAGAGAGAGAGAGAGAGAGAGAGAGAGAGAGAGCTCTATAAATACACACAAGTGTTGACAACGAAACGCAAGACTAACGTTAGATAACCAAGCCTCTGTTCATGGCTATTTGTACTTTTTAGTTTTCTGGATATACAAAAATACTCTCTCACACACACATATATGTGTGTGTGTCATGTCTATGTATTCCAACTGTTCATATATAATGTATATGCCTGTAGACTATTGTACATAAAACTCACCTAGAAATACACTTTAACGAGGCTTCTTGGCAGTGCTCACCTTCGTCATATTTTGTTATCCATTATTACACAGGAGACTGGTCTTGCCACACCCAGCCTTCTCCAGCATATAGCCGTAGCCTCGGCTAGTATTGCCACCTGGCTTTATTTTCATACAGGAGCCACACTGCTTAGCCTATTGGTCCGGACATTCACATTGTGTTTACACTACTGACCATCTACATATGTACCATAAGGGAGAATGTCTGTCAGTTTATCTGTCCAAAGTTGGACGCCAGACGCTTTAGGTTACCCTTACCCAAATTGGGAGAGGGAATGGTCTGGGGTACGGGATGAACATAGGTTGGTCAAGGTCGCCAGAATTCAAAAGGAAAGAGTGTGCCAGGGTTACGTTCAGACGCCCGACGATGATATTTAGTACTGCCAGCCGACGGTACAGCTTTTTGAAAACAAACAATTATTACACAAATCTTGTAGTAACATGCACCATTATTCAGAGATGTTGGGAAAATGAACATAAACTTCGTGCTATCAATACTTTGCCCGTAGTCATATAAAACAGATGATCCTTCCACAGTTTCAAAGGCTTCTCAACCCCCTCCCCCATATCAAAATGGGGTAACTATTATATTTGTAATATTTCACACTGCAAAACTCCTCTCACCAGCGACCACCCACATTACACTGGTAGACAATAATTTTTTTATATAAAAGAAGAGAGACAGGTAGAGACAGAGAGGCAGAAACACAGAGACAGATACAGACTGAGACACACATACACACAGACAGAAACAGAGATAGATTTGTATTAATTTATTTGTAATGCACCCCATACCTATCCCGTGGGGCAGTGGAGGAAAAGCTTAGAGACACATAATGGGTTCAGGAACAGAACCCCATAGTTCATTAGCTAAGCAAGTGACAATCTTGTGAAGCTAATTACACGATTTTTAATATTGCATAAACATATACATTATATATATATATATATATATATATATATATATATATATATATATATATATATATATATATATATATATATGACAGTGTCAGACCACGGAGGAAAATTGAAACAGGAATTTCCTTAAGTACTTTCGTATATTAATACATCTTCAGACACTCCTGAAGATGTATTAATATACGAAAGTACTTAAGGAAATTCCTGTTTCAATTTTCCTTCGTGGTCTGACACTGTCACAGTTTTAATCACGTGATTATTTTCGTGATATACACACATATATGTATATATATATATATATATATATATATATATATATATATATATATATATATATAATATACACATACATATATAGAGACAATAACATACAGATAGACATACAGACAGAGAGACAGACACCACACACCGGCCTCCCCTACGCCACAGTCTCTACCCTACACCGCACTCCCCTCCATACACCACACACCCTCCCCTGCACCACAATCCCTACCCGGATACAACAGTCCCTCCCCTACACTAGCAGGAGGTACTCACCTAATTGTGTTTGCGGGGGTTGAGCTTTGGCTCTTTGGTCCCGCCTCTCAACTGTCAATCAACTGATGTACAGATTCCTGAGCCTACTGGGCTCTATCATATCTACATTTGAAACTGTGTATGGAGCCAGCCTCCACCAGGTGTATGTGAACAAGTGACCTGGGAGGTTTAGTGTGAAGTAAAAGTGAACCAATACTCGTAATATACCCAATAATACTTATTCAATAAATTAAATTTTAATAACAAGCGGATTGAATTGGGGAAAAATAAACATAGAACTTGTAAACATTCAATGGGAAACTCCCTCACAAGGAACAGAACAAGTGACTGCTGAAACATGTTCGTGCGTGGAGTGAGAAAGAGGGCCAGCTTAGAGAATGTAGACGATACTTCAGAGAAAGGATAACAAATAATGGACATACTTAAGCAGACACGACTATCTCAATAAAGACCAAATAATTAAAATGGGAGATTGAAGATATAGAGCAGCAGCTGAAACTATTATACTAGACTGAAGAAATTAAATTTGAACAGAAAGCCATACAAGAGATAACAAACAAATATATGAAAGAAATCTAATATTTCATTTGATTTGATTGAAATCAAATTTATTTCTTCACATTTGTAAATTCAAAATAAAAAACATCCACCAGCAGTGGACCTATACTTACAAGTGAAGGTTCATACAGGCGACAAGAAAATTAATGAAATCCTAAAATATGTTTAGCACTAAAATAAATAGTATGAGAAGATCTGGACAGTTTATCAATGATATCTAAGCCCCTGACAATATAGCTCATATAAATTCGACATTGCAGATTTTGGAATCAAAGTTGACAACATACCTTACCTTGAGGATACCTTGAGGTGCTTCCGGGGCTTAGCGTCCCCGTGGCCCGGTCATCGACCAGGCCTCCTGGTTGCTGGACTGATCAACCAGGCTGTTGGATGCCCATACATTCAGCCAGGGGTCCAAACTAATGGAATTCTATACAGTATTTATAAAGAAATGTCAAATGCCAGTAGCAGGAGCCCTCGGCGTAGTGTGGAGAAAAAGCTAGGATACAGCAGAGATAACAGAAGCACTAAAATCAGCAGATATACGGACCACTCTTACACAAGGGACCGAGCAAAGTATTGACTAAAAATTACAGACCAGTCACACTAATATTATACATAATATACAATTTTGAAAGATTGATCAGAGTCAGAGCAATTCAAGAGTCAGATCTGTTTTATTTACTTGAGGACATGAAGCCGGCGGCTTGTCAAAGATCCTCAAATTTGCCCCTGACGATTTTATTCAGTTGCATTTTGACATTGAGCAGTGGTCTGGCATTTACAGCTTTGGGTTCGTAACGCTGTGGGTGAAAAAGCATCTGTTTTCTGTTCTACAGTGTGGCTTGTTGAGCTTGAAACCGTTGCTTCTTGTTGCTTCTTATTCACGTTACATGTGACCTTTTGAAGAGGTGGTCTGGATCAATATCCAACAAATTGTTCAGTATTTTAAAAGTTTTGATGAGATCAGCCCAGTCATGTCTGGTTTGTAGTGTTGTTAGTCCTGTGGCCCTCAACCGTTCCTGAAATGTGAGTTGACTTAGTTCAACAAAGATTTTTTGTCGCCCGGTTTTTAACTTTCTCCAAAGCAGATGTGTCTTTCCGAAGATGAGGTTTCCCTGTTTGGATACAATAATGCAAGTGGAGTGCACCAGAAATTTGTACAGTATAACTACCTTCTTTTTCCTTGAAGTCAAATTACGGGCCCGTGCTACATGGACATTTCGTTCTGAGTAGCTAAATCTAAAACAACAAATATTGAAATCAAAGTTTCGTTTGACTATTCCTAAAATTTGGTGTTTTTTATTTCACTGCAACTCCCACTTGTTGTGCAGCTTTCAGAGATTGATGGAGTCTGACTCCAAGGTGCTTTTCTTCGTCAATCTGCTGCAAGGTAATGTTGTTGGTTAAATAGTTGTGATGCGCATTGTAATGACCACATGGGAGGACATGCATTGTTCCATACTGAAAAGCATTTGGCAGTCTTCCGACAACTAGTGGAGTTCCTGTAGATCTCTTTGTAAGGTCTCAGTGTCGTGTTTATGGAGAACAATGAGCTTCACAACTCAGGTCAACGTAGATTTAGAGCGGGAAGATCATGCCTTTCACAGTTACTCAACCACTATGACGAAATCACAGAAGCATTAGAAAAAAACAGAATGCAGATATGGTATACAGTACACGGACTTTGCAAAGACATTTGATAAATGTGACCATGGAGTAATAAGCTATAGAGTAAACATGTACGGCACACAAACACGACAAACCATTCCATTTACCTGGGCTGTATTTCCCATGAAGTGTGGATGATAATTTATACGATAAAGCACCTAAATTATTGAGACCGTTTGAAAGCTTTCAAAATGTATTCTCTGGAAAGGAGACGAGAGTGGTATCACATAATATATTTATACATGGAAAATACTTTAAGTCCAGGTCCCAAATTTGCACATTTCCTTTCATATTGGAAGGAAATATGGAAATGCAGAACACAGCTAGTGAAGAGCAGAAATGCCTTTGGCACAATCAGAGAACACTATAAACATCAAAGGTTCACGACTGTTAAATATCCTCCTAGCAAGTATAAGAAATATTGCCGGGACAAAATTATACTTTTTTAAATGAAAAATTAAGTTTCCTGCAAGATGTGTTGCACCAACCAGGTTGTAGTGGACATGTGGACCTGCGGGCTGCCCCAAGTAACAGTCTGTTGGACCAAGCTCTCACAAATCGAGCCTAAGCCCAGGCTGGGCTTGGGGGAGGGGGGAGTAGAACTCCCAGAATCCACTCCAGGTATGATCTAGGTCTGGGAATTGTGTGAACAAGTAAGACTGACCTGGGAGGTGTTGTGTGACGAGACTGACCTGGGAGGTGTTGTGTGACGAGACTGACCTGGGAGGTGTTGTGTGACAAGACTGACCTGGGAGGTGTTGTGGGACAAGACTGACCTGGGAGGTGTTGTGTGACGAGACTGACCTGGGAGGTGTTGTGTGACGAGACTGACCTGGGAGGTGTTGTGTGACGAGACTGACCTGGGAGGTGTTGTGGGACAAGACTGACCTGGGAGGTGTTGTGTGACAAGTAAGACTGACCTGGGAGGTGTTGTGTGACAAGTAAGACTGACCTGGGAGGTGTTGTGGGACAAGACTGACCTGGGAATTAGAATTATCAAGGGAAAGCGCCAAGCCATTACGACTTTATAGCACTTGGAAGGGATCAGGATAAGGATTTGGGGACGGGACGGAAGGGAAGGAATGGTTCCCCAACCACTTGGACAGTCGGGGATTGAACGCCGACCAGCATGAAGCGAGACCGTCGCTCTACCGTCCAACCCAAGTGGTTGGGTAACAGGTGTTGTGTGACAAGACTGACCTGGGAGGTGTTGTGTGACAAGTAAGACTGACCTGGGAAGACTCCACCGTCCTGACATTGGCGTAGTCGGCAGAGCTGCTCTTGGTCTTGCAGGATGCTTGTCGCTTGTTGCCCAGCTGCTGCGGTGCTTGTTGCTGCTGCTGCTGCTGGAGGTGCTGCTGCTGCTGCTGCTGCTGCTGCTGTAGATGTTGTTGCTGTTGTAGGTGCTGCTGTTGCATTGACTGTGTGCCCGGAGCGCTAGCCATAGTGCAGTCGACCACCACACTGGTGTTCACATGAGTCCTGATCACACACACGCCTACTCTTGCCCTCTTACTACACACTCTGCCTCACCACACACACTCCACCTCACCACACACACTCCACCTCATCATACACACTCCAAGTGGACACAAAGACAAAGACCAACGCCATCCACCACTTGGATTAAAAAAAAAATATCGCAAGCGCCTAGATTGACTAGCGTGTGCCGTAGAGGCTTACATGGCGGGTTCCTCCTCACTCTTCTCTTGCATGCTGATTTTAACGACAATGCGGCGAGTAACTGTGTTATCAGCGTGTATGGAAAGATTATGAGCGAGAGAGCATATACGTCTCACCCTTCTGCCGCCCAGGACATCACTGAGCGTCTGCAGCAGCTGTCACTTGGCGCTGGGTATCGACCCCGTGAAGCCACTGTATATCGCCCGCCGCCAGAGGTCTCCCGCGGCGTCCTCATCCTCTATCCCCGTCCCTCGACCCTCTATCTCCTCCCTCAACCAGATCAAACACCACTACCGACTCTCCCTGCACCCGTACCAAGTACATATCCGAGAAAAATCAATATGATCTATGGATGCCGGATTGGCCTTTATACTCTGGCACACATTTTAATATTACTTCATTATTCCGCTTCTTTTATGTCTTAATATCGTTTGTTTGAGAGGTTGTCTATATTTCTCATCAGAGGGATAGAAAGACGGACATGCGAATAAGTTTACTGTGCGCCTACATATAATGAAGGTGTACATAATTTCTAAAAATAAAATATACGATACTAGCAGAGCTTCGCGAGAACGGTTCATCTATCTCTCCAAAGCCTCGCCTTATCATGTTTCGGTCCTCAAATGTAATAACCATCAACTAATTCGTTTATATCTCTCACTTCCATAATTTCCATTACTCCCCTTTATTACGCTCAATCCTCGCTCCCTCCCTCTCTCTTGCTCCCCTCTTCCGTCCCTGCCTGTCTCCTCTTGTCTTTCTATTCACCCAATTGTTTTACTCTCTTTCTCTGTATTTACTATTTGTGCCTGCAGGATCGAGCTGTTAGCTCTTGGACCCCGCCTTTCTAACCGTCGGTTGTCTATTGTATTATTTGTCTATATTGATTTTTTCTTTAGCATGTCCATTACATATATGTACTCACACACACATCCCCAGGATGCAGCCCGTAGCAGCTGTCTAACTCCCAGGTAGCTATTTACTGCTAGGTGAACAGGGGAATCAAATGAAAGAAACTGCTCATTTTGTCTAATTAGTTCTGTTTCGGCAGGAAATCGAATCCTGGTCGTGGATTGCGACTCTCAAACACAGTTCACTGGGCTGCGAGTTACAAGTTACAATCTTGATGAGCTAGTTACAAAATTCAATATAAGTTGTCACATCAACAATGGGTTCGAGATCGACCTCTAGAACCTGTACTTGAGGTCGATCTCGAACCCATTGTTGATGTGACGATGTATGTTGAATTTTGTAACTAGCTCATCAAGATTGTAACTTGCTCAGCTAAATGAATTGTGGGGTTCAGTCCCTGAGCCCATTATGTGCCTCTGTAACCCTTTCCACTACCGCCCACAAGATGGGTATGGGGTGCATAATAAATGAACTAAACTAACTAAACTGGGCTGCGAGATAACTGTGTGTGTGTGTGTGTGTGTGTGTGTGTGTGTGTGTGTGTGTGTGTGTGTGTGTGTGTGTGTGTGTGTGTGTGTGTGTGTGTGTGTGTAATTACCAAGTTTAGTTACAGGATGAGAAATAGGCTCGTGGTATTCCGTCGTCACAGTACTCTTTGTCATATGACGCTTTCAAATTACTGACGGTTTTGGCCTCCACCACCTTCTAGCTTAAGTTCCAACTGTCTACCACTGTTTGCAAATGTGAACTCATGGAAACAAAGCCGCCGAAAAACATTTTTTCGGCGGCTTTGTTTCCATAATTTGTATTTTGTCCTCTTGTTCTTGAAGTTGCAGCGTTTTTAAATTCTTCTTTGTCAATTTTGTCGATTCCCTTTACTATTTTCTACGCAGTGATCATATCACCCCTTTTTCCTCTATCTTCTAGTGTTGGTATATTTAACACGGGCCGCTCCAAACAACAACCCGTTAGATCAAACTCTTACACGTCAAGCCTGTCCCGGGGCCGGGCTTGGCGAGTAGAAAACTCACAACCCCATCCAGGTACCTTTAAACTTTCCTCGTAGCTCTTTGTGTTTTTTTTTAGTTCTGGGAGCAGATGCATGTCTTTGCACCTTTTCTACTTTATTAATGTGCTTCTTGAGATTTGGGCACTGTTCAGCCGCTGCATTTTCTAATTTTGGTCTCACGAAGGTCGTGAAAATCTTTATTATTTCTTCATCCAGGTACGTACGTAAAAGCAGCTTTAAAGTTGGAAAGCATAGTATACGTTCCTCGCACAGTGTGTTCTTTTTTTTGATCCTCAGGTGACAGTTTTCTTTTCATAACCACCCCTAGTTCTCTTTCTTTATCAGAACTCTTTAAAGCCTTTTCACATAATTTGTAGGTTGAGTGTTGCATATTATCTCCTATTCCGCATTCCACAACGTGGCATTTATTCACATTAAATTCAAATTGCCACGTTTTGCTCCATATATTTATTGTCTCCAGGTCATCTTGGAGGGCATGACAGTCGTGTAAGTTTCTTATCTTCCCAAGTAGCATGGCACAGCCCATTTGCAGAGACAAACCATACGTCAAAGCTCTAGATAGTTATCTAGATATTTGTGATGGTCTTAAAGCATGTTACAGTTCTGTAATAGTCTACATGCAAACTGGCAGGTGAACCTTTGTCCTAAACAGAGAATATTCTCAAGCTATAACTTTATTGTATCATAAATTGTTGGTTTAAAATATAACAAATATATGCTGAACAAGTTGTCTTTGATACGGTCTGAAGAATTTGGTTTTCTGTAAATGAAATTCTCTGGTACACTCAAAGAGTTTCAAATTCCATATTTTTACCAATAATACACCATATTAATGTTTACAGTCTCCGTGGTGTAGTGGTAAGACACTCGCCTGGCGTTCCGCGAGCGCTATGTCATGGGTTCGTATCCTGGCCGGGGAGGATTTACTGGGCGCAATTCCTTAACTGTAGCCTCTGTTTAACACAACAGTAAAATGTGTACTTGGATGAAAAAACTATTCTTCGCGGCGGGGATCGTATTCCAGGGACCTGCCCGAAACGCTACGCGTACTAGTGCTGTACAAGAATGTAACAACTCTTGTATATATCTCAAAAAAAAAAAAAATGTAACCAAATGAAACCTAACCTAACCAAACCTTAACCTAATGTAACATAACCTACCCATGGACAGAGAGTAGATAATAGAAGTAATTACATAGTGGTTTTAAATCCATTACCTCCAGGGAATCTCCTCCCTGAGGACAGGTAGTTATCTGCAAACATGTTCATACAATTCTGTATCCCTGCTGGTAGATCGTTTATATGGGCAATGAACATTACTGGTGCTAGAACTGAACCCTGTGGTACTCCTCTAGTAACACTTCTCCATTCTGATACATTACCTCCGATTGCTGTGCTTGTGTGTGTGTGTGTACTCACCTAATTTTGCTCGTGTGGGGGGGGGGGGGGTTGAGCTTCGGCTCTTTGGTCCCGCCTCTCAACCGCCAATCAACTGGTGTACAGATTCCTGAGCCTATTGGGCTCTATCACATCTACAGGTGTAGCCTCCCAACTGAGGATAAGGTTAGGTTAAAGTGGAAAGTGACTGGTCAAGTGATGCAATGCATTAAAGTAAGATAGTCTGTAGAGGTATAAGCGAATAAGTAACTTGCGGAGTAATAAATACGAAAGGTCGGTGTTAAATACATGATAGCATTGATGGGATTGTGAGAAACTGTGTTAATAATCTGTGGCCATAACCGTGTGCAACTGTATGGCAACAGCGATCACCGACACTTTGCAACAATTACAAGTAACCAAACATCATACAACTGAAACACTTTATTTTAGCTTATAAATATTTGTAAACAGTAAATTATTTAACACTGTTGACATCAACATGCGCAATACAAAAACAATGTAAAAAATAAACTAACATTTTGTTAAAACCTCTCACATTGACGTTACTCCTTATTAAGTAATTACAGTAAATTATCATCACAATTATATTATTTTATCGATACTAAATGTGAAATTTTTCCAGTATCTAATTAGTCTCATCAACAGTTTATGTCTTATTGTATCTCCATTTGTTGAGACTTGTTGACTGAGTGAAGCTTGAATTGTACTTGCTGCCTAACAGTACCTTATACTTGTACTTCTTGTACCTGTACCTACTGTACTTGTACTTGCTGTATTTACTGTACTGGTACTTGCTGTACTTGTACTTACTGTCCTTGTACTTACTGCCCCTGATGTACTTACTGGTCGCACCTGCACTTGAAGATCACTAATTATAAGAATATAATAATGAATATTGTAATATTAGTGTTGAGCGTCGTGAGTGAGCAGCTTGGTGAGGACTGTTTCCCTGTGGACCAGTGGACACTCACAACAGTTCCTCACACTCCTGGACACACACAAAGGTTCCTCACACTCCTGGACACACACAAAGGTTCCTCACACTCACGGACACACACAAAGGTTCCTCACACTCGGGGACTCACACACAACGGTTCCTCACACTCTGGGACACACAAAGGTTCCTCACACTCACGGACGCACACAAAGTTCCTCACACTCGGGGACACACACAAAGTTCCTCACACTCACGGGGACACACACAAAGGTTCCTAACTCACACACGGGGACTCACACACAACGGTTCCTCACACTCGGGGACACACAACATAACAACGTCCAAACGTTAACAACAGTTTTCAACATGTCTTCTCACCTAATACATCAGAATTTTAACGCTCATTTAATTTAAAGCACCGTAATTTTGACGCGTTCTCGCACTACGGAATATGGGCCTGGATAGGTTAGGTAAAAACAGCACATTTTACAAATGTCCAATGACGAGC
>WNGS01005641.1:7023412-7040035 GCA_020271785.1 Procambarus virginalis
AAGAGAGAGACAGGTAGAGACAGAGAGGCAGAAACACAGAGACAGATACAGACTGAGACACACATACACACAGACAGAAACAGAGATAGATTTGTATTAATTATTTGTAATGCACCCCATACCTATCCCGTGGGGCAGTGGAGGAAAAGCTTAGAGACACATAATGGGTTCAGGAACAGAACCCCATAGTTCATTAGCTAAGCAAGTGACAATCTTGTGAAGCTAATTTTTAATATTGCATAAACATATACATTATATATATATATATATATATTATATATATATAATATATATATATATATATATATATATATATATATATATGACAGTGTCAGACCACGGAGGAAAATTGAAACAGGAATTTCCTTAAGTACTTTCGTATATTAATACATCTTCAGACACTCCTTCTGAAGATGTATTAATATACGAAAGTACTTAAGGAAATTCCTGTTTCAATTTTCCTTCGTGGTCTGACACTGTCACAGTTTTAATCACGTGTTTATTTTCGTGATATACACACATATATGTATATATATATATATATATATATATATATATATATATATATATATATATATATATAATATACACATACATATATAGAGACAATAACATACAGATAGACATACAGACAGAGACAGACACCACACACCGGCCTCCCCTACGCCACAGTCTCTACCCTACACCGCACTCCCCTCCATACACCACACACCCTCCCCTGCACCACAATCCCTACCCGGATACAACAGTCCCTCCCCTACACTAGCAGGAGGTACTCACCTAATTGTGTTTGCGGGGGTTGAGCTTTGGCTCTTTGGTCCCGCCTCTCAACTGTCAATCAACTGATGTACAGATTCCTGAGCCTACTGGGCTCTATCATATCTACATTTGAAACTGTGTATGGAGCCAGCCTCCACCAGGTGTATGTGAACAAGTGACCTGGGAGGTTTAGTGTGAAGTAAAAGTGAACCAATACTCGTAATATACCCAATAATACTTATTCAATAAATTAAATTTTAATAACAAGCGGATTGAATGGGGGAAAAATAAACATAGAACTTGTAAACATTCAATGGGAAACTCCCTCACAAGGAACAGAACAAGTGACTGCTGAAACATGTTCGTGCGTGGAGTGAGAAAGAGGGCCAGCTTAGAGAATGTAGACGATACTTCAGAGAAAGGATAACAAATAATGGACATACTTAAGCAGACACGACTATCTCAATAAAGACCAAATAATTAAAATGGGAGATTGAAGATATAGAGCAGCAGCTGAAACTATTATACTAGACTGAAGAAATAAAATTTGAACAGAAAGCCATACAAGAGATAACAAACAAATATATGAAAGAAATCTAATATTTCATTTAATTTGATTGAAATCAAATTTATTTCTTCACATTTGTAAATTCAAAATAAAAAACATCCACCAGCAGTGGACCTATACTTACAAGTGAAGGTTCATACAGGCGACAAGAAAATTAATGAAATCCTAAAATATGTTTAGCACTAAAATAAATAGTATGAGAAGATCTGGACAGTTTATCAATGATATCTAAGCCCCTGACAATATAGCTCATATAAATTCGACATTGCAGATTTTGGAATCAAAGTTGACAACATACCTTACCTTGAGGATACCTTGAGGTGCTTCCGGGGCTTAGCGTCCCCGTGGCCCGGTCATCGACCAGGCCTCCTGGTTGCTGGACTGATCAACCAGGCTGTTGGATGCCCATACATTCAGCCAGGGGTCCAAACTAATGGAATTCTATACAGTATTTATAAAGAAATGTCAAATGCCAGTAGCAGGAGCCCTCGGCGTAGTGTGGAGAAAAAGCTAGGATACAGCAGAGATAACAGAAGCACTAAAATCAGCAGATATACGGAACACTCTTACACAAGGGACCGAGCAAAGTATTGACTAAAAATTACAGACCAGTCACACTAATATTATACATAATATACAATTTTGAAAGATTGATCAGAGTCAGAGCAATTCAAGAGTCAGATCTGTTTTATTTACTTGAGGACATGAAGCCGGCGGCTTGTCAAAGATCCTCAAATTTGCCCCTGACGATTTTATTCAGTTGCATTTTGACATTGAGCAGTGGTCTGGCATTTACAGCTTTGGGTTCGTAACGCTGTGGGTGAAAAAGCATCTGTTTTCTGTTCTACAGTGTGGCTTGTTGAGCTTGAAACCGTTGCTTCTTGTTGCTTCTTATTCACGTTACATGTGACCTTTTGAAGAGGTGGTCTGGATCAATATCCAACAAATTGTTCAGTATTTTAAAAGTTTTGATGAGATCAGCCCAGTCATGTCTGGTTTGTAGTGTTGTTAGTCCTGTGGCCCTCAACCGTTCCTGAAATGTGAGTTGACTTAGTTCAACAAAGATTTTTTGTCGCCCGGTTTTTAACTTTCTCCAAAGCAGATGTGTCTTTCCGAAGATGAGGTTTCCCTGTTTGGATACAATAATGCAAGTGGAGTGCACCAGAAATTTGTACAGTATAACTACCTTCTTTTTCCTTGAAGTCAAATTACGGGCCCGTGCTACATGGACATTTCGTTCTGAGTAGCTAAATCTAAAACAACAAATATTGAAATCAAAGTTTCGTTTGACTATTCCTAAAATTTGGTGTTTTTTATTTCACTGCAACTCCCACTTGTTGTGCAGCTTTCAGAGATTGATGGAGTCTGACTCCAAGGTGCTTTTCTTCGTCAATCTGCTGCAAGGTAATGTTGTTGGTTAAATAGTTGTGATGCGCATTGTAATGACCACATGGGAGGACATGCATTGTTCCATACTGAAAAGCATTTGGCAGTCTTCCGACAACTAGTGGAGTTCCTGTAGATCTCTTTGTAAGGTCTCAGTGTCGTGTTTATGGAGAACAATGAGCTTCACAACTCAGGTCAACGTAGATTTAGAGCGGGAAGATCATGCCTTTCACAGTTACTCAACCACTATGACGAAATCACAGAAGCATTAGAAAAAAACAGAATGCAGATATGGTATACAGTACACGGACTTTGCAAAGACATTTGATAAATGTGACCATGTAGTAATAAGCTATAGAGTAAACATGTACGGCACACAAACACGACAAACCATTCCATTTACCTGGGCTGTATTTCCCATGAAGTGTGGATGATAATTTATACGATAAAGCACCTAAATTATTGAGACCGTTTGAAAGCTTTCAAAATGTATTCTCTGGAAAGGAGACGAGAGTGGTATCACATAATATATTTATACATGGAAAATACTTTAAGTCCAGGTCCCAAATTTGCACATTTCCTTTCATATTGGAAGGAAATATGGAAATGCAGAACACAGCTAGTGAAGAGCAGAAATGCCTTTGGCACAATCAGAGAACACTATAAACATCAAAGGTTCACGACTGTTAAATATCCTCCTAGCAAGTATAAGAAATATTGCCGGGACAAAATTATACTTTTTTAAATGAAAAATTAAGTTTCCTGCAAGATGTGCCGCACCAACCAGGTTGTAGTGGACATGTGGACCTGCGGGCTGCCCCAAGTAACAGTCTGTTGGACCAAGCTCTCACAAATCGAGCCTAAGCCCAGGCTGGGCTTGGAGGAGGGGGGGGAGTAGAACTCCCAGAATCCACTCCAGGTATGATCTAGGTCTGGGAATTGTGTGAACAAGTAAGACTGACCTGGGAGGTGTTGTGTGACGAGACTGACCTGGGAGGTGTTGTGTGACGAGACTGACCTGGGAGGTGTTGTGTGACAAGACTGACCTGGGAGGTGTTGTGTGACGAGACTGACCTGGGAGGTGTTGTGTGACAAGACTGACCTGGGAGGTGTTGTGTGACAAGTAAGACTGACCTGGGAAGACTCCACCGTCCTGACATTGGCGTAGTCGGCAGAACTGCTCTTGGTCTTGCAGGATGCTTGTCGCTTGTTGCCCAGCTGCTGCGGTGCTTGTTGCTGCTGCTGCTGCTGGAGGTGCTGCTGCTGCTGCTGCTGCTGTAGATGTTGTTGCTGTTGTAGGTGCTGCTGTTGCATTGACTGTGTGCCCGGAGCGCTAGCCATAGTGCAGTCGACCACCACACTGGTGTTCACATGAGTCCTGATCACACACACGCCTACTCTTGCCCTCTTACTACACACTCTGCCTCACCACACACACTCCACCTCACCACACACACTCCACCTCATCATACACACTCCAAGTGGACACAAAGACAAAGACCAACGCCATCCACCACTTGGATTAAAAAAAAAATATCGCAAGCGCCTAGATTGACTAGCGTGTGCCGTAGAGGCTTACATGGCGGGTTGCTCCTCACTCTTCTCTTGCATGCTGATTTTAACGACAATGCGGCGAGTAACTGTGTTATCAGCGTGTATGGAAAGATTATGAGCGAGAGAGCATATACGTCTCACCCTTCTGCCGCCCAGGACATCACTGAGCGTCTGCAGCAGCTGTCACTTGGCGCTGGGTATCGACCCCGTGAAGCCACTGTATATCGCCCGCCGCCAGAGGTCTCCCGCGGCGTCCTCATCCTCTATCCCCGTCCCTCGACCCTCTATCTCCTCCCTCAACCAGATCAAACACCACTACCGACTCTCCCTGCACCCGTACCAAGTACATATCCGAGAAAAATCAATATGATCTATGGATGCCGGATTGGCCTTTATACTCTGGCACACATTTTAATATTACTTCATTATTCCGCTTCTTTTATGTCTTAATATCGTTTGTTTGAGAGGTTGTCTATATTTCTCATCAGAGGGATAGAAAGACGGACATGCGAATAAGTTTACTGTGCGCCTACATATAATGAAGGTGTACATAATTTCTAAAAATAAAATATACGATACTAGCAGAGCTTCGCGAGAACGGTTCATCTATCTCTCCAAAGCCTCGCCTTATCATGTTTCGGTCCTCAAATGTAATAACCATCAACTAATTCGTTTATATCTCTCACTTCCATAATTTCCATTACTCCCCTTTATTACGCTCAATCCTCGCTCCCTCCCTCTCTCTTGCTCCCCTCTTCCGTCCCTGCCTGTCTCCTCTTGTCTTTCTATTCACCCAATTGTTTTACTCTCTTTCTCTGTATTTACTATTTGTGCCTGCAGGATCGATCTGTTAGCTCTTGGACCCCGCCTTTCTAACCGTCGGTTGTCTATTGTATTATTTGTCTATATTGATTTTTTCTTTAGCATGTCCATTACATATATGTACTCACACACACATCCCCAGGATGCAGCCCGTAGCAGCTGTCTAACTCCCAGGTAGCTATTTACTGCTAGGTGAACAGGGGAATCAAATGAAAGAAACTGCTCATTTTGTCTAATTAGTTCTGTTTCGGCAGGAAATCGAATCCTGGTCGTGGATTGCGACTCTCAAACACAGTTCACTGGGCTGCGAGTTACAAGTTACAATCTTGATGAGCTAGTTACAAAATTCAATATAAGTTGTCACATCAACAATGGGTTCGAGATCGACCTCTAGAACCTGTACTTGAGGTCGATCTCGAACCCATTGTTGATGTGACGATGTATGTTGAATTTTGTAACTTGCTTAGCTAAATGAATTGTGGGGCTCAGTCCCTGAGCCCATTATGTGCCTCTGTAACCCTTTCCACTACCGCCCACAAGATGGGTATGGGGTGCATAATAAATGAACTAAACTAACTAAACTGGGCTGCGAGATAACTGTGTGTGTGTGTGTGTGTGTGTGTGTGTGTGTGTGTGTGTGTGTGTGTGGTGTGTGTGTGTGTGTGTGTGTGTGTGTGTGTGTGTGTAATTACCAAGTTTAGTTACAGGATGAGAAATAGGCTCGTGGTATTCCGTCGTCACAGTACTCTTTGTCATATGACGCTTTCAAATTACTGACGGTTTTGGCCTCCACCACCTTCTAGCTTAAGTTCCAACTGTCTACCACTGTTTGCAAATGTGAACTTATGGAAACAAAGCCGCCGAAAAACATTTTTTCGGCGGCTTTGTTTCCATAATTTGTATTTTGTCCTCTTGTTCTTGAAGTTGCAGCGTTTTAAATTCTTCTTTGTCAATTTTGTCGATTCCCTTACTATTTTCTACGCAGTGATCATATCACCCCTTTTTCCTCTATCTTCTAGTGTTGGTATATTTAACACGGGCCGCTCCAAACAACAACCCGTTAGATCAAACTCTTACACGTCAAGCCTGTCCTGGGGCCGGGCTTGGCGAGTAGAAAAACTCTCACAACCCCGAGAACTTCAACAAGATATTGTAGATCTGAGGCAAAGTGAAATTGACACCAGTAATTCCATCTATCATCATACTATCATGCAAGAGGAGCCACACATCTATGGATCATCCAATAAAATCAGCAGACTTCTAGATGTTACTGCTGCTCGGCTTAGACTCGGTTACAAGTATCTCTGGGAATTCTCATTATCTGCCGATGTAGACCTGACCAAATGTAAACTGTGTCAACAAAATTATTCGCACACCCTCCGTCACTATGTGATGGAGTGCGAAAAGATACGTGAATTTAGAGACAATTCTATAACCAATGTTCCAGCGATGTGTAAATATTTCATTCAAAATGATCTGCTACCAGAAATTTTAGCCAAATATCCCCAGTTTGCTAACTGTAGGTAGTAACTGAGTGATTGTAACCTATCCACCGCTGTCCACTGGATGGGGGGCGGTGTGCAGGACAAACATATCAATTTTGACACTAGCTCTCCACATATGTCAGTTGCTTAATTTAGAACCTGTACTTGAGGTCGATCTCGAACCCATTGTTGATGTGACGACTTATATTGAATTTTGTAACTAGCTCATCAAGATTGTAACTTGCTTAGCTAAATGAATTGTGGGGTTCAGTCCCTGAGCCCATTATGTGCCTCTGTAACCCTTTCCACTACCGCCCACAAGATGGGTATGGGGTGCATAATAAATGAACTAAACTAAAACTATAAACCCCATCCAGGTACCTTTAAACTTTCCTCGTAGCTCTTTGTGTTTTTTTTTTTAGTTCTGGGAGCAGATGCATGTCTTTGCACCTTTTCTACTTTATTAATGTGCTTCTTGAGATTTGGGCACTGTTCAGCCGCTGCATTTTCTAATTTTGGTCTCACGAAGGTCGTGAAAATCTTTATTATTTCTTCATCCAGGTACGTACGTAAAAGCAGCTTTAAAGTTGGAAAGCATAGTATATGTTCCTCGCACAGTGTGTTCTTTTTGTGGTCCTCAGGTGACAGTTTTCTTTTCATAACCACCCCTAGTTCTCTTTCTTTATCAGAACTCTTTAAAGCCTTTTCACATAATTTGTAGGTTGAGTGTTGCATATTATCTCCTATTCCGCATTCCACAACGTGGCATTTATTCACATTAAATTCAAATTGCCACGTTTTGCTCCATATATTTATTGTCTCCAGGTCATCTTGGAGGGCATGACAGTCGTGTAAGTTTCTTATCTTCCCAAGTAGCATGGCACAGCCCATTTGCAGAGACAAACCATACGTCAAAGCTCCTAGATAGTTATCTAGATATTTGTGATGGTCTTAAAGCATGTTACAGTTCTGTAATAGTCTACATGCAAACTGGCAGGTGAACCTTTGTCCTAAACAGAGAATATTCTCAAGCTATAACTTTATTGTATCATAAATTGTTGGTTTAAAATATAACAAATATATGCTGAACAAGTTGTCTTTGATACGGTCTGAAGAATTTGGTTTTCTGTAAATGAAATTCTCTGGTACACTCAAAGAGTTTTCAAATTCCATATTTTTACCAATAATACACCATATTAATACACCATATTAATGTTTACAGTCTCCGTGGTGTAGTGGTAAGACACTCGCCTGGCGTTCCGCGAGCGCTATGTCATGGGTTCGTATCCTGGCCGGGGAGGATTTACTGGGCGCAATTCCTTAACTGTAGCCTCTGTTTAACACAACAGTAAAATGTGTACTTGGATGAAAAAACTATTCTTCGCGGCGGGGATCGTATTCCAGGGACCTGCCCGAAACGCTACGCGTACTAGTGGCTGTACAAGAATGTAACAACTCTTGTATATATCTCAAAAAAAAAAAAAATGTAACCAAAATGAAACCTAACCTAACCAAACCTTAACCTAATGTAACATAACCTACCCATGGACAGAGAGTAGATAATAGAAGTAATTACATAGTGGTTTTAAATCCATTACCTCCAGGGAATCTCCTCCCTGAGGACAGGTAGTTATCTGCAAACATGTTCATATAATTCTGTATCCCTGCTGGTAGATCGTTTATATGGGCAATGAACATTACTGGTGCTAGAACTGAACCCTGTGGTACTCCTCTAGTAACACTTCTCCATTCTGATACATTACCTCCGATTGCTGTGCGTGTGTGTGTGTGTGTGTACTCACCTAATTTTGCTCGTGTGGGGGGGGGGTTGAGCTTCGGCTCTTTGGTCCCGCCTCTCAACCGCCAATCAACTGGTGTACAGATTCCTGAGCCTATTGGGCTCTATCACATCTACAGGTGTAGCCTCCCAACTGAGGATAAAGTTAGGTTAAAGTGGAAAGTGACTGGTCAAGTGATGCAATGCATTAAAGTAAGATAGTCTGTAGAGGTATAAGCGAATAAGTAACTTGCGGAGTAATAAATACGAAAGGTCGGTGTTAAATACATGATAGCATTGATGGGATTGTGAGAAACTGTGTTAATAATCTGTGGCCAATAACCGTGTGCAACTGTATGGCAACAGCGATCACCGACACTTTGCAACAATTACAAGTAACCAAACATCATACAACTGAAACACTTTATTTTAGCTTATAAATAATTTGTAAACAGTAAATTATTTAACACTGTTGACATCAACATGCGCAATACAAAAACAATGTAAAAAATAAACTAACATTTTGTTAAAACCTCTCACATTGACGTTACTCCTTATTAAGTAATTACCGTAAATTATCATCACAATTATATTATTTTATCGATACTAAATGTGAAATTTTTCCAGTATCTAATTAGTCTCATCAACAGTTTTATGTTCTTATTGTATCTCCATTTGTTGAGACTTGTTGACTGAGTGAAGCTTGAATTGTACTTGCTGCCTAACAGTACCTTATACTTGTACTTCTTGTACCTGTACCTACTGTACTTGTACTTGCTGTATTTACTGTACTGGTACTTGCTGTACTTGTACTTACTGTCCTTGTACTTACTGCCCCTGATGTACTTACTGGTCGCACCTGCACTTGAAGATCACTAATTATAAGAATATAATAATGAATATTGTAATATTAGTGGTTGAGCGTCGTGAGTGAGCAGCTTGGTGAGGACTGTTTCCCTGTGGACCAGTGGACACTCACAACAGTTCCTCACACTCCTGGACACACACAAAGGTTCCTCACACTCCTGGACACACACAAAGGTTCCTCACACTCACGGACACACACAAAGGTTCCTCACACTCGGGGACTCACACACAACGGTTCCTCACACTCTGGGACACACACAAAGGTTACTCACACTCACGGACGCACACAAAGGTTCCTCACACTCGGGGACACACACAAAGGTTCCTCACACTCACGGGGACACACACAAAGGTTCCTAACTCACACACGGGGACTCACACACAACGGTTCCTCACACTCGGGGACACACAACATAACAACGTCCAAACGTTAACAACAGTTTTCAACATGTCTTCTCACCTAATACATCAGAATTTTAACGCTCATTTAATTTAAAAGCACCGTAATTTTGACGCGTTCTCGCACTACGGAATATGGGCCTGGATAGGTTAGGTAAAAGCAGCACATTTTACAAATGTCCAATGACGAGCGGCTGCAGCTGCTGGACATCCTCCCACGCCTCGCCACACCACTCAACATTAACGAATCATCCTCACTAACAACCTGATCGTTGGATTATGCTCAATCCAAAGACAGCTCACTGGGTGTGTGTGATGTAGGTTAAGGCGGGACGGAGGTCGGGGGAGAGGGCTGCTGGGAGTCCATCAGCATGCTGTGAGTGCGTCGGTGTCTTTCCAGGTTGTAGCGCTGGGAGGAGCGATAGGAGCACAGATGACAGGCGAAGGGTTTCTCACCAGTGTGGATCCTCAAATGCCGCTGTAGGTCGCTGGTGA
This sequence comes from Procambarus virginalis, assembly GCA_020271785.1. Lineage (NCBI taxonomy): Eukaryota > Metazoa > Arthropoda > Malacostraca > Decapoda > Cambaridae > Procambarus > Procambarus virginalis. Next base: position 7,033,524 of record WNGS01005641.1, read on the forward strand.
AGGCAAACTCCTTAGTGCAGAAGGGGCAGGGGCGGCGGGCAGCTGGTGGCGGGCGGCGGTGGGCGCCTTCCTGTGGGAAAAGACTTAAGTGTCAGCAACAACTCAACTCTCAACTAAAAATATTCAGGCACTTGCTAGGTGCAGGTGAAAGACTTACAGTCCTTCACTTCCGGCAATAGATATATTTTACATAAACAGTAGGAAAACGGAGGAAGAACCAGTATGGGCCAATAGGCATTCTGCAGTTTCATTAATTCTTAGGAAGAGGTGTGGAGGGAAGAGATCTATACTCTTTGTATCCCCCAGCAAGATGGGTATGGGTGCCTATGTAACCTCTCCACCACTCTAGGATGGGTATGGGTGGCTCTGTCACCACCCACAGGATGGTTATGGGTGCCCCTAACTTTCCACCACCCCATGATAATATGGGATACCTCGGTAATCCTTCTCCCACACAGGACAGGTATAGATGCCTTTGTAGGTCTTCCACCTGCCTAGCATGTAACCCTTTTACCTCCCCAGATGGGTATGAGGGTGCCTCTGTAACTCTTCAATAACCCCAGTATGGATATGGGTGCTTCTGAAACCCTTCCACAACCCCTATAATTTATATGGGTGCCTCTGTAACCAGTCAACCACCCACAGGATGGGTATGGGTACATCTTTAACCATTCTGCTACCAGAGGATGGATACGGGTGCTTCTACCACCCCTAGGATAGGTATGGGTGTCTGTAACTTTTTACCCCCCCATCCCAGGATGGGTAATTTGCCTCTGTAACCCTTCCACCACCACTAGAACGGGTATGAATGCCTCTGTAACACTTCTACCACCCCAGGATGAGTACCTTTGCAACTCCTCCAGGATGGGTATAGGTGCTTCAGTAACCCTTCCACGACCCACAGATTGGGTATAGGTGCTTCTGTAACCTTTCCATGACCCACAGATTGCATATAGGTGCTTTTGTAACCTTTCCACCACCCACAGATTGGGCATAGGTGCTTCTGTAACCTTTCCATGACCCACAGATTGCATATAGGTGCTTTTGTAAGCTTTCCACCACCCACAGATTAGGTATAGGTGCTTCTGTAACCTTTCCAACACCCACAGATTAGGTATAGGTGCTTCTGTAACCTTTCCAACACCCACAGATTGGGTATAGGTGCTTCTGTAACCTTTCCACCACCCACAGATTGGGCATAGGTGCTTCTGTAACCTTTCCATGACCCACAGATTGCATATAGGTGCTTTTGTAACCTTTCCAACACCCACAGATTGGGTATAGGTGCTTCTGTAACCTTTCCACCACCCACAGATTGGGTATAGGTGCTTCTGTAACCTTTCGACCACCCACAGATTGGGCATAGGTGCTTCTGTAACCTTTCCACGACCCACAGATTGCATATAGGTGCTTCTGTAACCTTTCCACCACCCACAGATTAGGTATAGGTGCTTCTGTAACCTTTCCAACACCCAGAGATTGGGTATAGGTGCTTCTGTAACCTTTCCACTATCCATGGGATAGATATGGGTGCTTCTGTAATCCTTCCAACTGATCTAAAATAGTCCTCTAAATAAACAGCACATCCACCCACTACATTTGTTTACATTATCTTGCCATCCAAGTGAAAGCTTTAGTGTACATAGCATACACTGGCTGTAATATATTTAGTACAATACTGTGCTGTATTTGCTACCTATAAACATGCAAAGTTAATAAATTTTTGTGTCTAAGAGTTGGCACACACAGTGTAATGTTTTGCTTACTTCTTTCACCATTGATCAATCTTTAAATTGTATGACTTTGCACAACGCTAATAGTGTTTTTAATCTATCAATGCTCTTACCTTATAATGTATTGACATATGTGAAGGAAGTGGTATCCAAACATGATAGTACAATACTGCACTTAAAGCAACTATTGGTTCAATGTACAAAGATGGTAATACTAAACTGCACCATAGTACCATATTGGTCAAATGTAAAATAATAATAGTACGATACTGCACTTGGAGGAACTATTGGTCCATTGTACTGTACAAAGATGATAGTATCATACTGCACTAAGAACACTATGGTATATTTAACACCTCTAACCTCTCTTTGTAGCTTTTGTTTTTCAGTTCTGGGAGCCACTTATAGTTCCATGTCATTGCACCTTTTCCAGTTTACTGCTGTGCTTCTTTAGATATGGGTACCAAACAATTCCTGCATATTCCAACTTAGGTCTCACAAAGGTCATGAACAATTTCTTTAATATTTAATCATCAATAGTACTTTAAATTGATTTTAAAGTTGGAAAGTATAGCATATAATCTTCCCACAATGTTCTCAATGTTCTCAAGTAACAATTTTCTATCCAGAACCACCTAGATCTCTTTCTTTATCAAAATTCTTTATAGCTTTTTCACAATTTGTAGGTTGTGTGTAGCCTATTATTTCCTATTCCACATTTCATAGTATTGCATTTATTCATAATTCGATTTGCCAAGTCTTGTTCCGTACAACTAATTTGTCCAGGTGTGAGTGTGTTTTTGACTTATCTGAATTTACTTGAGGGCTGCTATCTCTAGCAGCCTCCTGGATGGGTACAGAAAACCAGCAGCGTGTTCCTGAGGATTTTTTCTATATGGATTTCTAAACTGAAATATTGTCTAGGCATTTATGGCTTCGGTGGGTAAGCAGTTCAATGTATTTATAACCCTATGGATGAAAAGTATCTGCTTTTTGTCCTGCAGTGTGGCTTGTCAAGCTTGATTCTGAGCAGTGCTCAGAATTTATCTTACCCTGTCAAAGTAGGAGAGACATAGGTGCATATATATATATATGTATATATATATGTGGATATGTATAGGTGTATGTATATATGTATATGTGTGTGTGTATTTGTATACAGGGTATGTGGAAGCTGGTCAGAACTGCATTTCTCCTTTGTTAACGCACATTAATGACACTGTAAAAAGACACCCCGAACAATGTTTATGTAGGACAGACGTAAATCTGTGTATTTGTTTGTAGGTTAGCTTAGCATTTTGAAGCACTACAATCACCTTCTGTGGTTGATTGTTCAATAAATCACTGAATTATATGTTTAACAGATCTCTAACCTGTATAATAACACTGTAACAATTGTAACAATTATATTTTATTTGTTTCTGGGGAGTAAGTGCTATTTTGTGATTGCTTATGCTTCCAAAGTAAAGAAAATGTGTATTAACCTCTTCAAACTTTGTTTTGACTTTTGTCTTAGCTTAGGGAAAATGTCTTGAAGTTACCTGAATGCTGCCAACTTATGAAATAATGTGTTACAGCTCAATGCTGCCAACTTATGAAATAATGTGTCACAGCTCTAGATAAGGAGTCGGCAGCCTTCAAGACGTTTTCTTTAAGCTGCCTTTGGTAAAGGTCAATGCAAAGTTTGAAGGAAATAATATTCATTTTCTATAACTTACAATCATATTATATTTTATAATCAATTATACATAAGCAATCAGAAAATAGCACTTACTACTCAGGTACAAAAATTAGGGTAAGTTGTGTAATCAGTTAACTAAAAAATAAAAAGAATTATTAACTAAAAAACTAAAGAATAACTGAGAAGTAACCTGGGATAACTTGGATATTATACAATTCAACTTGAAGAAAATATCAGTGTAGCTTATGATAAAGTTTGACAGAGGCCTATAACTTAAAGAATGTACAGTACATGTACTGTACTGTATACAGTTATATTACTTTCCTTCTTTCAATATAGTGCATTACACATAAGTGCAACTAAGCACATACATTTTTCAGACATTATTTGTTGATGAATTATACACTGTGATGATATATTCTTATTTATTATGGTAAACGAAGTAAGTTTATGTTCCTTACATTAGTACAATGAGGCATGTAATGCTGTATCTGGACTCTTAGTCACATTCTGCTTTTATATTTAAAATTCTTTCTTTTCACTACTCTCACGCTAAGAGAAAACTTCTCTGTGACTCATCTGAGTTTCCAGCTTCCACCCATGTCCCCTCGTCCTGTAACTATTCCGTGTGAACATTTCGTCTATTTTCACTCTGTCAATTACCACTGAATTTCCACTGTGTGTGTGTGTGTGTGTGTGTGTATTCACTTAGTTGTATTTTACGGGGGTTGAGCTTTGCTCTTTTGGCCCGCCTCTCAACTGTCAATCAACTGTTTACTAACTACACTAACTACTTTTTTTTTTTTTCCACACCACACACACACACCCCAGGAAGCAGCCCGTGACAGCTGACTAACTCCCAGGTACCTATTTACTGCTAGGTAACAGGGGCATTCAGGGTGAAAGAAACTTTGCCCATTTGTTTCTGCCGGGTGCGGGAATCGAACCCGCGCCACAGAATTACGAATCCTGCGCGCTATCCACCAGGCTACCCTGGCCCCTGACAGGTGTGTGTGTGTGTAATTACCTAAGTGTAATTACCTAAGTGTAGTTACAGGATGAGAGCTACGCTCGTGGTGTCCCGTCTTCCCAGCACTCTTTGTCATATAACGCTTTGAAACTACTGACGGTTTTGGCCTCCACCACCTTCTCACTTAACTTGTTCCAACCGTCTACCACTCTATTTGCGAAGGTGAATTTTCTTACGTTTCTTCGGCATCTGTGTTTAGCTAGTTTAAATCTATGACCTCTTGTTCTTGAAGTTCCAGGTCTCAGGAAATCTTCCCTGTCGATTTTATCAATTCCTGTTACTATTTTGTACGTAGTGATCATATCGCCTCTTTTTCTTCTATCTTCTAGTTTTTGCATATTTAATGCCTCTAACCTCTCCTCATAGCTCTTGTCCTTCATTTCTGGGAGCCACTTAGTGGCATGTCGTTGCACCTTTTCCAGTTTGTTGATGTGCTTCTTAAGATAAGGGCACCATACAACCGCTGCATATTCCAGCTTTGGTCTAATAAAAGTCGTGAACAATTTCTTTAGTATTTCTCCATCCATGTATTTAAAAGCAATTCTTAGGTTAGAAAGTGTAGCATAGGCTCCTCGCACAATGTTCTTGATGTGGTCCTCAGGTGACAGTTTTCTATCTAAAACCACCCCTAGATCCCTTTCTTTATCAGAATTCTTTAAAGATTTCTCACATAATTTATAGGTTGTGTGGGGTCTATGTTCACCAATTCCACATTCCATAACATGGCATTTATTCACATTAAATTCCATTTGCCAAGTGTTGCTCCAAATACTTATTTTGTCCAGGTCTTCTTGAAGGGCATGACAATCATCTAGGTTTCTTATCTTCCCTATTAACTTAGCATCATCAGCAAACATGTTCATGTAATTCTGTAATCCCTCTGGTAGATCGTTTATGTAGACAATGAACATTACCGGTGCAAGAACTGAACCCTGTGGTACTCCACTCGTGACATTCCTCCAATCCGATACCTTGCCTCTGATTACGGCCCTCATTTTTCTGTCAGTTAGGAAATTTTTCATCCATGTTAGTAGCTTACCCGTCACCCCTCCAATATGTTCCAGTTTCCAGAACAACCTCTTATGGGGAACTCTGTCGAAAGCCTTTTTTAGGTCCAGATAGATGCAGTCAACCCAACCATCTCTTTCCTGTAAAATCTCTGTTGCTCGATCATAAAAACTGAGTAAGTTCGTTACACAGGATCTTCCAGATCGAAAACCATACTGTCTGTCTGATATTATATCATTTCTCTCCAGGTGTTCTACCCATTTAGTTTTAATTATTTTTTCCAATATTTTGACTATTACACTTGTCAATGATACAGGTCTATAATTAAGGGGGTCTTCCCTGCTTCCACTTTTGTAGATTGGAACTATGTTAGCCTTTTTCCACACATCAGCTACAACTCCTGTAAACAGGGATGCCTGAAAAATCAGCTGAAGTGGAATGCTGAGCTCAGGTGCACACTCTCTCAGAACCCATGGTGAAACTCCATCTGGACCAACTGCCTTGTTCTTACTTAGCTCCTTGAGCATTTTTTCCACTTCGTCTCTAGTCACCTCTATGTGCTCTATGTTGTTCTCTGGAATTCTTATTGTGTCTGGTTCCCTAAAGATTTCATTTTGTACAAACACACTTTGGAACTTTTCGTTTAGTGTTTCACACATTTCCTTTTCATTTTCCGTGAATCTATTTCCCATTATCAACCTCTGAATATTATCCTTTACCTGCAATTTGTTGTTTATGAATTTGTAGAATAGACCTGGTTCTGTTTTACATTTGTCTGCAATCCCTTTTTCAAAATTTCTTTCTGCCTCTCTCCTCACTGCTGTGTAGTTGTTTCTTGCATCTTTGTATCGTTTGTATGTTTGGGGGTTTGGCCTCTTCCTGTATTGATTCCATTTTTGTGTCTTTTGGTCTCTGGCCCTCTCGCAATTCCTATTGAACCAATCCTGTTTCCTAGTTCTGCATCTCTGTTTTTGTGTGTGTGTGTGTCAGCTTGAATGGTCCACCAGTAGTGGTTATAGTACTGGACACCATGGGCATGAGGCCCTGGCTGACTGGTTTG
>WNGS01005641.1:7041035-7051515 GCA_020271785.1 Procambarus virginalis
GGGGCGGCGGGCAGCTGGTGGCGGGCGGCGGTGGGCGCCTTCCTGTGGGAAAAGACTTAAGTGTCAGCAACAACTCAACTCTCAACTAAAAATATTCAGGCATTGCTAGGTGCAGGTGAAAGACTTACAGTCCTTCACTTCCGGCAATAGATATATTTTACATAAACAGTAGGAAAACGGAGGAAGAACCAGTATGGGCCAATAGGCATTCTGCAGTTTCATAATTCTAGGAAGAGGTGTGGAGGGAGAGATCATACTCTTTGTATCCCCCAGCAAGATGGGTATGGGTGCCTATGTAACCTCTCACCACTCTAGGATGGGTATGGGTGGCTCTGTCACCACCCACAGGATGGTTATGGGTGTGCCCTAACTTTCCACCACCCCATGATAATATGGGATACCTCGGTAATCCTTCTCCCACACAGGACAGGTATAGATGCCTTTGTAGGTCTTCCACCTGCCTAGCGTAACCCTTTTACCTCCCCAGATGGGTATGAGGGTGCCTCTGTAACTCTTCAATAACCCCAGTATGGATATGGGTGCTTCTGAAACCCTTCCCAACCCCTATAATTTATGGGTGCCTCTGTAACCAGTCAACCACCCACAGGAGATGGGTATGGTACATCTTAACCATTCTGCGACCAGAGGATGGATACGGTGCTTCTACCACCCCTAGGATAGGTATGGGGTCTGTAACTTTTTTACCCCCCCATCCCAGGATGGGTAATTTGCCTCTGTAACCCTTCCACCACCACTAGAACGGGTATGAATGCCTCTGTAACACTTCTACCACCCCAGGATGAGTACCTTTGCAACTCCTCCAGGATGGGTATAGGTGCTTCAGTAACCCTTCCACGACCCACAGATTGGGTATAGGTGCTTCTGTAACCTTTCCATGACCCACAGATTGCATATAGGTGCTTTTGTAACCTTTCCACCACCCACAGATTGGGCATAGGTGCTTCTGTAACCTTTCCATGACCCACAGATTGCATATAGGTGCTTTTGTAAGCTTTCCACCACCCACAGATTAGGTATAGGTGCTTCTGTAACCTTTCCAACACCCACAGATTAGGTATAGGTGCTTCTGTAACCTTTCCAACACCCACAGATTGGGTATAGGTGCTTCTGTAACCTTTCCACCACCCACAGATTGGGCATAGGTGCTTCTGTAACCTTTCCATGACCCACAGATTGCATATAGGTGCTTTTGTAACCTTTCCAACACCCACAGATTGGGTATAGGTGCTTCTGTAACCTTTCCACCACCCACAGATTGGGTATAGGTGCTTCTGTAACCTTTCGACCACCCACAGATTGGGCATAGGTGCTTCTGTAACCTTTCCACGACCCACAGATTGCATATAGGTGCTTCTGTAACCTTTCCACCACCCACAGATTAGGTATAGGTGCTTCTGTAACCTTTCCAACACCCAGAGATTGGGTATAGGTGCTTCTGTAACCTTTCCACTATCCATGGGATAGATATGGGTGCTTCTGTAATCCTTCCAACTGATCTAAAATAGTCCTCTAAATAAACAGCACATCCACCCACTACATTTGTTTACATTATCTTGCCATCCAAGTGAAAGCTTTAGTGTACATAGCATACACTGGCTGTAATATATTTAGTACAATACTGTGCTGTATTTGCTACCTATAAACATGCAAAGTTAATAAATTTTTGTGTCTAAGAGTTGGCACACACAGTGTAATGTTTTGCTTACTTCTTTCACCATTGATCAATCTTTAAATTGTATGACTTTGCACAACGCTAATAGTGTTTTTAATCTATCAATGCTCTTACCTTATAATGTATTGACATATGTGAAGGAAGTGGTATCCAAACATGATAGTACAATACTGCACTTAAAGCAACTATTGGTTCAATGTACAAAGATGGTAATACTAAACTGCACCATAGTACCATATTGGTCAAATGTAAAATAATAATAGTACGATACTGCACTTGGAGGAACTATTGGTCCATTGTACTGTACAAAGATGATAGTATCATACTGCACTAAGAACACTATGGTATATTTAACACCTCTAACCTCTCTTTGTAGCTTTTGTTTTTCAGTTCTGGGAGCCACTTATAGTTCCATGTCATTGCACCTTTTCCAGTTTACTGCTGTGCTTCTTTAGATATGGGTACCAAACAATTCCTGCATATTCCAACTTAGGTCTCACAAAGGTCATGAACAATTTCTTTAATATTTAATCATCAATAGTACTTTAAATTGATTTTAAAGTTGGAAAGTATAGCATATAATCTTCCCACAATGTTCTCAATGTTCTCAAGTAACAATTTTCTATCCAGAACCACCTAGATCTCTTTCTTTATCAAAATTCTTTATAGCTTTTTCACAATTTGTAGGTTGTGTGTAGCCTATTATTTCCTATTCCACATTTCATAGTATTGCATTTATTCATAATTCGATTTGCCAAGTCTTGTTCCGTACAACTAATTTGTCCAGGTGTGAGTGTGTTTTTGACTTATCTGAATTTACTTGAGGGCTGCTATCTCTAGCAGCCTCCTGGATGGGTACAGAAAACCAGCAGCGTGTTCCTGAGGATTTTTTCTATATGGATTTCTAAACTGAAATATTGTCTAGGCATTTATGGCTTCGGTGGGTAAGCAGTTCAATGTATTTATAACCTATGGATGAAAAAGTATCTGCTTTTTGTCCTGAAGTGTGGCTTGTCAAGCTTGATTCTGAGCAGTGCTCAGAATTTATCTTACCCTGTCAAAGTAGGAGAGACATAGGTGCATATATATATATGTATATATATATGTGGATATGTATAGGTGTATGTGTATATATGTATATGTGTGTGTGTATTTGTATACAGGGTATGTGGAAGCTGGTCAGAACTGCATTTCTCCTTTGTTAACGCACATTAATGACACTGTAAAAAGACACCCCGAACAATGTTTATGTAGGACAGACGTAAATCTGTGTATTTGTTTGTAGGTTAGCTTAGCATTTTGAAAGCACTACAATCACCTTCTGTGGTTGATTGTTCAATAAATCACTGAATTATATGTTTAACAGATCTCTAACCTGTATAATAACACTGTAACAATTGTAACAATTATATTTTATTTGTTTCTGGGGAGTAAGTGCTATTTTGTGATTGCTTATGCTTCCAAAGTAAAGAAAATGTGTATTAACCTCTTCAAACTTTGTTTTGACTTTTGTCTTAGCTTAGGGAAAATGTCTTGAAGTTACCTGAATGCTGCCAACTTATGAAATAATGTGTTACAGCTCAATGCTGCCAACTTATGAAATAATGTGTCACAGCTCTAGATAAGGAGTCGGCAGCCTTCAAGACGTTTTCTTTAAGCTGCCTTTGGTAAAGGTCAATGCAAAGTTTGAAGGAAATAATATTCATTTTCTATAACTTACAATCATATTATATTTTATAATCAATTATACATAAGCAATCAGAAAATAGCACTTACTACTCAGGTACAAAAATTAGGGTAAGTTGTGTAATCAGTTAACTAAAAAATAAAAAAGAATTATTAACTAAAAAACTAAAGAATAACTGAGAAGTAACCTGGGATAACTTGGATATTATACAATTCAACTTGAAGAAAATATCAGTGTAGCTTATGATAAAGTTTGACAGAGGCCTATAACTTAAAGAATGTACAGTACATGTACTGTACTGTATACAGTTATATTACTTTCCTTCTTTCAATATAGTGCATTACACATAAGTGCAACTAAGCACATACATTTTTCAGACATTATTTGTTGATGAATTATATACTGTGATGATATATTCTTATTTATTATGGTAAACGAAGTAAGTTTATGTTCCTTACATTAGTACAATGAGGCATGTAATGCTGTATCTGGACTCTTAGTCACATTCTGCTTTTATATTTAAAATTCTTTCTTTTCACTACTCTCACGCTAAGAGAAAACTTCTCTGTGACTCATCTGAGTTTCCAGCTTCCACCCATGTCCCCTCGTCCTGTAAGTATTCCGTGTGAACATTTCGTCTATTTCCACTCTGTCAATTACCACTGAATTTCCACTGTGTGTGTGTGTGTGTATTCACTTAGTTGTATTTTACGGGGGTTGAGCTTTGCTCTTTTGGCCCGCCTCTCAACTGTCAATCAACTGTTTACTAACTACACTAACTACTTTTTTTTTTTTTCCACACCACACACACACACACACACCACACCCCAGGAAGCAGCCCGTGACAGCTGACTAACTCCCAGGTACCTATTTACTGCTAGGTAACAGGGGCATTCAGGGTGAAAGAAACTTTGCCCATTTGTTTCTGCCGGGTGCGGGAATCGAACCCGCGCCACAGAATTACGAATCCTGCGCGCTATCCACCAGGCTACCCTGGCCCCTGACAGGTGTGTGTGTGTGTGTGTGTGTGTGTGTGTGACATTTGTTAATGACATAAGTACTTAAATGCAATACAGTATTAACATTTCAACATTCCCTTCAGAACTTTTAAGGAATGGCAAATTTTACTTAGTTGTAATAAAAGACAGGAATATCGAGTGAAAAAGTTGTGCCAGGAAGACCTTATAAATAAAAAATTGCATAGTGCCACGGTCAAGTCAAATAAAATACCAAGTAGAGAAATCTTTTAGAAATTTAACATCTAAGTATAGGTCTCATCTAAAGTTGATTAATAATAATAAAGAAATCTTGACTGGTCAGCAACACTGGCTACTTGATAGATCAGCAACACTCTCCACTTGATAGGTCAGCAACACTGGCTACTTGATAGATCAGCAACACTCTCCACTTGATAGGTAAGCAACACTGGCTACTTGACAGATCAGCAATACTAGCCACATGACAGGTCAACAATACACTGTACTGACTACTTGACCTGACACCAACACTCATCATTTGACAACAACTAGTATAAGTTTGTGGCATTTATTCAACACTGCTGCTCTGATGGCATCGAGATGGAATGCTCTGGTGAGCTTGATAGTGTATGTTGCGGTAACAGTCTAATTTCATGTGTACGTTTGTGACGTTCAAGGTTATAGCGTTGTTGTGCTGTGCAGTAGGAGCAGAGGGGACAAGCGAAGGGCTTCTCGCCTGTATGAACCCGTAAGTGCCGCTCTAGGGAGCTTGCGAAGCCAAACTCTTTGTTACAGAAGGGACAACAGCGTCGACCTGCACGATCCCGCATATTCTGTAGATGGATAATACGCAGTTTGGTTACGTATTGCGATTCAATAAAAAAAAATGAGTGAAAATGTAGTAAGATATATGTAATATACTATTAAACCTAATCTTGACCTCAAGCTCACCTTAGAGGGCTGCAACAGAACCCATGGCCACCACATGAGAAACAAATACCTATTTGATATTCCATGAGTATGACTTGGCTACAGCAGAAATGCCATGCAATTAAAAAAAAAAAAAAGTCCTAAATTATAGAATGACCTCCCAGGTACAATAAAATGCTGTTCTTCTTTTATAATTTTAAAAGAGAAACAAAGTAATACATAATTTACATGTAGCATAATTCTCAATGTTTTTTTTCCACTTGATTTGTTAACTTTTAAATCAGAGCACCTTGGTGTAGTAATGTATACATTTCTCAATAGGTGTGCCATTCAGGAGCTAACCTCTGTAATCTGATCCTTTATATACCTTACAAATAAATTATTATTATTTTGAACATACTAGTAGAAATTTAGGCAACTGTAAAAACAGCAAGAAAATCAATAAAATAATCGAGCACTAGTAGCAAATGCATACCATAAAATTCAAATTCTAAAATTTTATGTCTGGGTCTCTCAAATATACCTTACTCAGGCATCTCATCAACCTTCATATGTTATGGAACTTTAAATAAAGCAACAATTCAAACTTTGTTAACAATTTGTAAGTTCTGGTGTGATAACCACATAAATGAAACATCTAACATCTGCTTACAATGAGGAAACAAGATGTGTTGGAAGTTTACTTAAGACATCCCGTACAGCATGCATGTATGTATATATACACACACACACACATGTACTATAATATATATATATATATATATATATATATATATATATATATATATATATATATATATTATATATATACATATATATACGTATACATATATATATATAAGTATGTTGACCAAACCACACTAGAAAGTGAAGGGACGACGACGATTTCGGTCCGTTCTAGACCATTCTCAAGTCGATTGTGTTTTTCAGCCACGTTATTGTGACTCCTCGCCTGTATGTATGTATGTTTATATATATATATATATATATATAACTGAAAACTCACACCCCAGTTGTATCTAGTCCTGGGGACCATCAGGCTTGTTTGCATATATATATATATATATATATATATATATATATATATATATATATATATATATATATATATAATGTTGTTGAATATGACCGAAAAGGTAAGATTAATCATTCTAACACGAATTTTCTCAATATTTCTTATGTTTCTCTTCACTGTCGATGGTAATTGAAATATCAATTCTCCAAAATTCATTTTTATTTATGGTCTGATGCCTGAACGCGTTTCAGCAAGACAACAACGTCTCTTTCCAGGCGATTAACAATGCATAAACAACAGGGCCCCATCAAGGAACATACAATCTCTTCTCGCAACCAGATCATCACCAGAGAAATCTTAACAACCAACACAGAAATCATCGATAGATACAACGATAGCAGGAGGCTCGACACCAGCGAGGCACTACACATCAAAAAGTCAACACCAGCAATCAACAGCCAAATAATGCACAACTATATTCTATGCACTTCAAGACCCCGAATCAACATAGAAGCAGGAAGAGGAGGTATGCGCCAATAGGCCTTCTGCGGTTACTTCCATTCTTATGGTTTCATACCCAATTTATACCCATTGTTTCATGTTCTGTCTTGTGTTTGTCACCTCACCCAAAACTTTTGTGCCATGTCACCTCACCCAAAAACGAGTATAAGTACGATGAAATTGTATGTGTAAACTAAGTCTTTGAAAATGTAATAAGAATTACGAAACGCGTTCAGGTGTCAGACCATAAATAAAAATGAATTTTGGAGAATTGATATTTCAATTACCATCGACAGTGAAGAGAAACACAAGAAACATTGAGAAATTTTGTGTTAGAATTATTATTCTTACCTTTTCGGTCATATTCAACAACATATGTTTACAAGAAAGATTACTACCAAAATATATATATATATATATATATATATATATATATATATATATATATATATATATATATATATATATATATATATTGCAGCATTCCACAGTTAAATTTTAAATTTTTATTGTAGCACATTCCAAAGTTGCCAGTGAATGATTATCATTATTCTGTTGCATTTACCTAAAAATGTGGTTGTATTTTTTATTGTCTTATAGTGATAAATATGTATCAAAACGTGTCACATTTACTTTTAGCTTTACCAATTTTTTTCATTATTTTTTGTTTACCTTAGAATATTTGAGATAATATATTACTTCATTATTTACGTCATCTGCAATTCAGTCATATGATTTGTTTACAAACATGAGACAAATTTAGTCATAAGAGGTTAACCAGGTTTCTGAAATACAGCCCATAAAGGGTTAAGTAAAAAAAAAAAAATGGATTATACAGATTTACTTATACTGTATTCTTAGAACATCTTCTATAACTAAACATATATATTTAATGTTACTTGTACCATTCTCACAAAATGCAACAATTCATGGAAGAAAATTCAATCCTAGTTTTTACGAATACAGTACTGTACATAAATACTCCACAAAATTAATAGTTCTGAATGAGGTAGACAAATTTTTGTCGCTCAACATAAGGGTTACTTGTTATTCTTAATAAACTCAAATTGTCCCTTTACCTATCTATGTATATAACTAGCCTTCATGTCTTACTCCCTCTACAAAGCTCCCTATCAGGGGGGGGGGGGGGAAGGGTGGCCACTGAAGTTTCTCAAAGAGGTTCTATCACAACACAAACCTTTTGTATGTACGTGACCTACCAGTGTTATATATTAGATGTTTCATCATGTCATGTTATTCCTCACGTAAGAATGAACCTTGTAGGTTAGAAACATTGTGTAAATTATAATAAGTATAATACGTTATGCAGCTATTGTTCTAGCCAGCCTTGAACAAATATGACATTTGGAGAAATCCAAATGTCAAATTATAAAATCTAAGTAACCAAGATGCAAGAGCACTAGTCAGAGTAATAGAAGCCCCAAAGAAGAAAATAATCAACACAGAAAATGCAGTCATATTCAAATATATATATATATATATATATATATATATATATATATATATATATATATATATAATGTCGTACCTAGTAGCCAGAACACACTTCTCAGCCTACTATGCAAGGCCCAATTTGCCTAATAGGCCAAGTTCTCATGAATTAATTGTTTTTCGACTACCTAACCTAACCTAACTTTTTCGGCTACCTAACCTAACCTAACCTATAAAGATAGGTTAGGTTTGGTCATATATCTACATTAATTTTAACTCCAATAAAAATAAATTGACCTCATACATAATGAAATGGGTAGCTTTATCATTTCATAAGAAAAAAATAGAGAAAATATATTAATTCAGGAAACTTGGCTTATTAGGCAAATCGGGCCTTGCATAGTAGGACAAAAATGTGGGTTCTGGCTACTACGGTACGACTAATATTATACTGATAGCATATATATATATATATATATATATATATATATAATTATATATAAAGTATATGTATAGTATATATATAATTATATATCACATATTATAGTAATATAATATAAACCAGCGTTATATAGTAATTATGCCGTAGTGTATCGTAATAGTATGATGTATATTATATAGTTATATACACAGTGTATGATAGTATATATATTATATATATATATCAGCGTATGTATAGTTTTTATATGATATAATATCATTATATTTATTTGTATAAATCTATATAATATATATATATACTATTATAATATAGTATATAGTATATATATATAGATATATATAATATATATATATATATATATATCAATATGTATACTTTTTGTGTAATGACATTTTAATAAAGTGTAGATAAAATATACACACATACCAAAAGAATAGGGGTGGTAGGAGAAGAAATAATAAGTGTTCAGTGAGGATCCACAAGGTCTTCTCTGAGTACTCTTATTTTCTTCTCCGAGGCTATGGGTCCCTACACTTGCACCAGAGGTGGACCCCTTCTAGGTTAAAAAAAAAATATAATATAGATACATATATATATTTTTCGATATATATATCATATATATACATATATAAATATATATATATAATATATATAACACACACACATATAGTAATATGATACTATATATATTATATATATATATAGTATATATATATATATATATATATATATATATGATATATACAGTGATATATATATATATATATATATATATTATATATATATCTATAGTATAATAGTATATCATACTGTAACTGTTTTGTGTACATGACATTTTCAAATAAAGTCTAGATAATATACACACATACCAAAAGACTAGGGGTGGTAGGAGAAGAAAATATCAAAGTGTTCAGTGGAGGATCCACAAGGTCTTCTCTGAGTACTCTTATGTCGGTATCTTCTCCGAGCTATGGGTCCCTACACTTGCACCAGAGGTGTGTACCCCTTCTACGGTTACAAAAACTAAATATATATATCACTATACAGTATATCAGTATAGTAGTTACTAATATATATATATATATATATATATATATATAGATAGATTATACTATATATATACACAGCACACACACAATATATATATATATCTAATACTAGTATATATGATATATTAAGTATACCTGATATATTATATATAAGTATATACTATAATATCAGTATTATATATATATATTATATATATATATATATATATACTATATATATTATATATATACAACACAACACAATATATATATTTTTTTATGATATATATATAATATATATATATATAGTATATATATATACAGATCATAATAGTATAGTATTAGTGAATATATATATATATATAGAAAATATATATATATATTATTATAATGATATATCATATTATATGATATATTATTACTTACATACAGTATATATATTATATATATAATATAGACTATATATATATTTCGAAATATATAGTAGTATATATATACCTTATATATATATATATACTGTATATATCTATAATGAATCGGATATATATATATATATACTATTATACTCATATATATCATATACTATATATTCAATATACTAGTATATATATATATATATATATAAATATATAGATATATATATTGAACCAAGAAGGAAGGGGAGTACCACCTCTGGCTGGAAGAAGGGGTTGCACCATAGGGGACCTCGGAGGAATCAGCACATAACGCATTGGAGGGAATGTGGGTCCCTTCCA
>WNGS01005641.1:7068940-7102250 GCA_020271785.1 Procambarus virginalis
TATCTGCATGTTTTTTGTTCACCATAACGAACCACTAAGTTGCTATTATGAGTCAAAAAGAAACGAGGAGTGACCGTCGTGTACCAGCCAGCCACTCACGCCCTCCCTCAAGTCATCTGACTCGCCCACATTCTCCTCCACAATACTGTTTTTGCTTTTATTCACTATATACAGACGCTATATATAAGTATCTACATTCGTGTTCACCATAACGAACCACTAAGTTGGTATGCTGAGTGGCAGTGGCAGGCAGTGGCAGCCCGCCACTGGCTGCCACTGCCACTGATGGACCTCACAGTCAGCTGATGGCTGCTGCCCTCAAGGCCAGACGCACTAATATTTCTCCTCCAACAATACTGCTTGTGGTGTTATTACGCTATATACACACATTATATATAAATATCTACCGGTTTTATTCACCAAACTTGTACAAGTAAACTGGTATGGTGCCCAAAGACGTGGTCACCAGTAAACAACACGATAATTCCTGCAGACAACGCTCCTCTCACCAAAATGGCGGCTCCCAACCTCCTACTCTTGCTGTTTATACTCTCTATACACACGTTATATATAAGTATCTACATTTGTTTTCACCATAACGAACCACTGAGCTGGTATGGTGAGTGCAGTCAATAAAAGGTGGCCACACACAGTCAGATAACAACGCCACCACCCTCCCTCCCACAGCATTACTCCTCCCTCCATGGAGCACAGCGCTAAATATCATCACAATCCTCTTATTATCAGACCCATGGTCAGTTTTATCACAGTCAGGGGTCTTCTGTAATAATATTATCGCTACATAATAGCATGAACAAGTGTATTATGGCATTTTTAGGCGATGCTGTGGTCACAAGCTGAACAGCAGTGCTGTGAGCTCATGCTGCGTGCGTCAGGCTTGGTAGCTTACTCGATACTGAGGCCCCTAACACCTGGGAGTTTGGCCCACGATTTTTTTTAAAAATGGCGTCTGTTTACAAGAGCCCTGGTCAAGGTGTGGTGAACCCCGTGTATCCGCGAGCCGTTTAAATCTTGCGTAGTACTCCAACGCATCATATGATGCGATGCGCAATTTTCTGCAAGTCGGTCAAAGCATCATATGATGCGATGCGCAATTGAAGGGTTAAGTCCCAGTTGTCTAGATAATTGTTGTCCATCCTTTGGACTCTGTCCTGCAGGGACCTTTGCGTGTGTGTTTGTTCTAGTTGTATTATTAGCTTCACATACCTTACTTTGCAGTTACCTTGCATTGATTCCGGGGATCAAGATTCCCGAGGCCTTTGACCATGACCTCCTGGTTGGTGGTCTGGTTAAACAGGCTATTCAATGCAGCTGCTCACAGCCTGACATATGAATCACAGCCTGGTTCATCAGGTATCCTTAGGAGGTGTTTATTGAGAGTTCTCTCTTGAACACTGTGAGGGGTCGACTGGTTATGCCCCTAATGTGTAGTGGAAGCTTCTTGAACAGTCTCGGGCCTTTGATGTTGATATGGTTCTCTCCCTCTCGGAGTACCTATTGCACCTCTACTTTTCAATGGGGGTATGTTGCACATCCTGCCATGCCTTCTGGTCTCATGTGGTATTATTTCTATGTACAGATTTGGAACCATCCCCTCTAATATTTTACAAGAGCAAATTATTATGTACTGTATCTCTCCCACCTGCACTCTAGAGAATGCAGATTTAGTCATTTTAGTCGGTCCCAGTAATTTAGATGGTTTATTGAGTGAATGCTAGCAATAAAGGATCTGCATGCTCTCTAGCTTTGAAAGGGGCTGTTATTGTGCAACAGTATTCCACTCTAGAGAGCACTAGCGTCTTGAAAAGTATAATCATTAGTACGGCATCTCTTGTTTGAAAGGTTCTTGTTATCCAACCTGTCATTGTTCTTGCAGTTGTGATGGCTACTGTATTGTGTTCTTTAAAGGTAAGGTCTTCTGCCATGATTACACACAAATCCTTTACATTGCTTTTATGGTTTGTGTTATGATTTGACTGCATTTTGAACATGGTTTCTGTTTCTATATCTTAATTTTTTCCTTAGTGCAGGAGCTGGAACTTATCTTTATTAAATTACCATATTATTTTCTGTGGTCCATTGAAAGGCCTGATTTACATCAGTTTGGAGGTTTGTTGTGTCCTCTATGTTGTCTGCTCTCATAAAAATCCTAGTGCCATCTGCAAAGGATGATAGGGTGCTGCAGTTTGTGTACTTGTCTATGTCCGATACGAGAATGAGAAAGAGTACTGGAGCAAGCACAGTACTCTGGGGGACTGAACTCTTCACGGTTGATGGTCCAAATTTTACTTTGTTGACTATTACACACTGGGTTCTGTTAGTTAGGAAAGTGTAGATCCATCATCATATTTTTCTGGCGATTCCCTTTGAGTGCATTTTGTGTGCAATAATACCATGGTCATATTTGTCGACAGCTTTTGCAAATCTGTATATATTACGTCATCATTTTGTTTGTCTTCCGTGACATCTAAGGCAATGGCATAGTAATTAGTTATAATTACCTAAGTGTAGTTACAGGATGAGAGTTACGCTCATGGTGTCTCGTCTTCCCAGCATTCTTTGTTATTATTAACGCTTTGAAATTGCTGATGGTTTTGGCCTCCTCCACTCTCTCACCTAACTTGTTCCAACTGTCTACCACTCTGTTTACAAAAGTGAATTTTCTTGTATTTCTCCGACAGCTTTGTTTCGTTAGTTTAAATCTATGACCTCTTGTTCTTGAAGTTCCAGGTCTCAAGAATTCTTCCTTATCAATTTTATTGATTCCTGTTACTATTTTGTACGTAGTGATCATATTGCCTTTTTCTTCTACTATCTTCTAGTTTTTGCATATTTAATGCCTCTAACCTCTCCTCGTACCTCTTGTCCTTCAGTTCTGGGAGCCACTTAGTGGCATGTCATTGCACCTTTTCCAGTTTGGTGATGTGCTTCTTAAGATATGGAGACCATACAACCACTGCATATTTCCAGCTTTGGTCTAACAGCTGTGATTCATATGTCAGGCTGCGAGCAGCCACGTCCAACAGCCTGGTTGACCAGTCTAGCAACGAGGAGGCCTGGTCGACGACCGGGCCGCGAGGACACTAAGACCCAAAAACACCTCAAGGTAACCTCAAGGTAAGGTAACAAAAGGAGTGAACAATTTATTTATTAAATAAATCTATGTATTTAAAAGCAACTGTGGTCCAGCAATTGTGCTAGGCAAGAGTGCCTTGATCTGAAACCATGTTGACTAAGGGTATGTAGATACTGTGATTCCATGTGTTTTGTGATCTTACTGCTTATCACTCAAGATTTTTATGATGTGTGATGTTAGTGTTATCAGCCTATAGTTTTTGCCTTTGTTTTTCTCCTTTATGAAGTGGTGCTAATTCTGCTGTTTTTAGTATGTCAGGGATAGCACTAGCATCTAAGCTTTGTCTCCAAAAAATGTTTAGGGCCTGTGATACAGTAGTGGTTTTTTACAGTTCTTGGTGAGTATGGAGTTCCAGGAATCAGGGCCTGGTGAAGAGTGCATAGGCATATTATCAATGGCTGCTTCACATTCAAGTGGAGTTAGGCTGACATCTGATATATGATTTGATGTTGGTATCACATTAATGAAGAATTCATATTGGCTATCAATCTTCAGTGTGTTTAATGGCTCACTGAAAACGGAATTGTACTGTTGCCTTAGTATTTCACTTATTTCTTTGTTGTCATCTGTAAAAGTTAAATCTTTCTTGCAGGAGCCCAATACTGGATGTAGTTTTTGTTCTATATTTTGCATAGGAGAAAATGTATTTAGGATTTCTCTCTATTTTGTTGATAGCCTTTTGTTCTCTTTGCCTCTCCTGGATTTTATATTATTCTTGTAGCTTTAGTTCAGTCGTTTCTGTTTCTCAACATAGCCTTCTTTGTCATTCTTGAGATAGGGTGAGGCATTCACATGTCTATGTTTATAAGCCATTTTGGCCTCTTGACAAGTTGTTTGTGTTTTCTTTCCTGCTATTGGCTTACAGTTGTCTCTTTGGTCTGGGATAATTTTCTTAATGTGGTTTTTTTGTTGGCTCTCACCCTCCAACTGAGAGGTTTGGGATGCTTCATGCTTTTCTCCAGAGGCAAGGGTTCTGTTCGTTCAGTCCTGGTGGGCAGTTTGTTTGTCTGTAGCCTTCTTTTCTGCTGAGGAATGAGTTGGCTTCTTCCAGTGGGGTCGTTTGGTGATTGATGTTTGGCTGGTCTAGCTGGGGATGCATTCTTTGCCATATCTGGCGGCAGTGTGTTGTTGCTACCTGTGTGCCACCAGTTCCGGTGCAGTAGATGTTTTATTGGTTGATTCCTATTTCTGTGGCCCCTTGGTCCAAAGTTCTTATTTCTCAGGTTGACAGCAGTGTCATCAAAGCTAGCCAACCTGTAGACTACCTTCAGGTCCATGACGTTTGTAAATTCAAAGCTTTGGTTGCTGTCTTTTTCAGTACAGTATGTCATGGAATGATATTCAGGCTCAGGAGTTTTGGAGGTCTAACAGGGTCTTGGTGGCAAGGCATTTGGTTAGTGTTCCTGGGCCCAGTCGATCTTATTGCACTGGGCCAGGTTTCCCAGCCCACTGTCTCTTCATTTTCTATGAGTCTTGCAGTTGTCTGTTTGGCTTCTCTGACTTTCTGGATGCTTTCCCAATGAGGATGATATAATAATCCCTTGCTCCTCGTGCCTCTGTAAGGAGGTCAGGTTTTGGCTATGGTCCCCTGGTAGGCCAGAGAGGATTCCTGTAACTGATGTGGTCCAGTAGTGTGAAGCCATCTTGACGAGATAGCTTCGGAGGGGGGGGGGGCACTAAGGAGCTCCCCCAGAAAATGTAAATTCTTACAAGAATTTATACCATAAAAGTTCCCCAATTTTCTCCATTATGGAAGATCTGCCATCTGAAATTTAAACAAAATTGGACACATTTATATTTTTGTGGTCCAAAATAAGTAACTTTCATGTTTTTTCACTTGCTAATCAAAACAATTTTTGGAGATCTTGTCGTCCTTCTATTAATTATAGAGCACCACAGCAAAACTGTTATGGTAAGTTTGCTGGTGTGTTATCTCACTTAAATGTTATTAAAAGTGCCCAAAACAGCCAGACTTTTACCATAGCAGATGGTTGAATGAAAAGACATTTCACACACACACACACACACAGTTCAAGTTAGATGACATTCTCCAGTCAGTGGATCGTGACCAATTCTGGACCTCAACTGGTCTGGTAAGATAACTAATGTTTGCAGGTGCAGCATTGAGCATACTGTAGCAAGCACTGACAGACACATTGTGCTCATGACATTTTTGGAATACCAAGAAAAGGTGAAAGAAAACTAAACAGTTTTGTTATATTACTAGCTATATTGAGAGCCACTTCTGTGTTTTTATTAAAAAAGATAAATATAATTACTCTTCTGCTATTGGAATATCTGAACATGTATATAGAGTAGCTGTTGCAGTATTGATAACTTATTAGGTGATATTTTTATGACTCAAATGTGTTCTAAAGATATTACTTTACATGTTCTGTATGACTGTCCCTTTGAATCATATACAAGGATTGCATCCATATGTAGTTCAGTACTGTAGTATATGGTAATTGAGGGTACAGTATTGCAACATGTGGCTGGCAGACAGTACAGTATTATATTAAGTTCTTGGCAATCATAATGATATGTAACAAACTATGGATGTCACTAAGAAACACATTGTAACTGTATTATTCCTAACATTTTAAGATGATTTGGTAATATTTGTCAATGGATGTGGTCTTCAAGCAGTTACTGTATTTTGTTTTTCAACATTAATGTCCAGTTTACATGTCTAGGCTCATGGATAGCAAGTCTACAAAAGTTGATAAGATTGCAGAAAATGCATGAATGGTTAACATAAATGTGTGTCTTCTTAAAGAGTTGGAAATAATTTATTTATAATAAATAGATTAATTTTGTTTCTGATTGTCAGTTTTTTTTTTTTTTTTACCATCCAAGTACCTTTGATTAAGCTAAACAGTTCAGTGTATCTTTTATAACTGCTAGTATTGTAGCAGTTATAATATTACAGTACCTCTAGTACTGGAGTTATAATGTGTACAGTACTTCTAGTACTGTAGCAGTTATAATATTACAGTACCTCTAGTACTGGAGTTATAATGTGTACAGTACTTCTAGTACTGTAGCAGTTATAATATTACAGTACCTCTAGTACTGTAGCAGTTATAATATTACAGTACCTCTAGTACTGGAGTTATAATGTGTACAGTACTTCTAGTACTGTAGCAGTTATAATATGTACAGTACTGCTAGTACTGCAGTTATATTATGTACAGTACTGCTAGTACTGTAGCAGTTATAATATTACAGTACTGCTAGTACTGCAGTTATAATGTGTACAGTACTGCTAGTACTGTAGCAGTTAAAATATGTACAGTACTGCTAGTACTGTAGTTATAATATGTACAGTACCGCTAGTACTGTAGTTATAATATGTACAGTACCGCTAGTACTGTAGTTATAATATGTACAGTACCGCTAGTACTGTAGTTATAATATGTACAGTACTGCTAGTACTGTAGTTATAATATGTACAGTACTGCTAGTACTGTAGTTATAATATGTACAGTACCGCTAGTACTGTAGTTATAATATGTACAGTACCGCTAGTACTGTAGTTATAATATGTACAGTACTGCTAGTACTGTAGTTATAATATGTACAGTACCGCTAGTACTGTAGTTATAATATGTACAGTACCGCTAGTACTGTAGTTATAATATGTACAGTACCGCTAGTACTGTAGTTATAATATGTACAGTACCGCTAGTACTGTAATTTTATATGTACAGTACCACTAGTACTGTAGTTATAATATGTACAGTACTGCTAGTACTGTAGCAGTTATAATATGTACAGTATTGCTAGTACTGTAGCCGTTATGTAATGTTCAGTATAGCTCTGTACATTAACAGAATAAACCATAAGAAATGTAAATTAGAGTTAGCCAAAATGGAGTTCAGTACTACTGCTGCAGAATCCTGTGGCTCAAAAAAAAATTTAATTTAAAACTTATATTATTATACTTCATACATGTTATCGGGTTGTAATTACCTGAATGTAGTTTACAGGATAAGAGCTACGCTTGTGGTATTCTTCGTTCTTTCCAGTCAAATTCATTGAAGAACATACTAAGTTTTCCCATAGTGTCCTCTGCTGAAATCAAGTGTTTCAACTCGATCATTTTCCTCATTCACTTCTAGATTAATGCATTGCATACTTTATTTCTAAAAGGCCATGATCACTATTACATAAGGGTGGTAGGTACTAAGTG
The DNA here is from genome assembly GCA_020271785.1 of Procambarus virginalis. Classification (NCBI taxonomy): domain Eukaryota; kingdom Metazoa; phylum Arthropoda; class Malacostraca; order Decapoda; family Cambaridae; genus Procambarus; species Procambarus virginalis. The sequence goes on from WNGS01005641.1 coordinate 7,076,293, forward strand.
TCACATCTCTTCTTTCCTGGTGAATATCAAATTCAGCATTGAAGGAACATCCCCTTCCCCTCATTTTCTTAATTTGAGAGCATGCATAAATCTTTACTGCTAGAATCCACTCAATAAACCATCTAAATACTGGGACCAACTAAAATACCTAAATCTGTATTCTCTAGAGTGCAGGTGGTAGAGATATATAATAATTTACACATGGAAAATGTTAAGAGGGGCTGGTTCCAAATCTGCACACAGAAATACATCACATGAAACCAGAAGGCATGGTAGGACATGCAGAATACCCCTATTGAAAAGCAGAGGTGCAATAGTTATTCTAAGAGAGAACTCTATCAACATCAGAGACCCGAGACTGTTCAACATGCTTCCACTACACATAAGGGGCATAACTGGCCAACCTCTCGCAGCGTTCAAGAGAGAACTCGATAAGTACCTCCAAAGGATACCTGATCAACCAGGCTGTGATTCATACTCGCAGCCTGAAGTATGGTATCACTAGGAGGCCTGGTCAGAGATTGGGGCGTATAGACCTTGACCCCCTGGAATCAACACAAGGTAACTGCAAGAAAAGGTAAGGTAACCTTCCCTCGGGTTACATAACCAGCATTGCTTCAACTTAAGACCCCTAGTTATTGCAAAATGACCCCCCCCCACCTCCCCAGGCACCTCAGCTTATGGTCCCCTATATATTGCTAAAGTTACCCCCCCCCCCCACAACAGGGGTCCATGGCCCCAGTTTGGGAACCAGTGCTCTACACCAGGAGAGAACTTGTGCTTACATCACAACCACTACCCCAGGTGGCATCAGCTATGACATCTAACCCCTCACTTCACTTCATCCTACTTGGTATTTATAATGTACATTTGGCCATTATGAATCCATTGTCTCATAAATGTTAAGACATGTTCAGTTAAATCTGTCCTTCAGTGTCACACACCAGACTATATATAACTGTAAAATGAACTTTTGAAAATTAATATTTCAACTTCCTTCCCAAATGATAATGTAGTGGCAAATTCACATTTATACCAAATAACAAATTGTATTGGTTCCCTGCATATACAGTATATTTGGTGAATTCCTATTAAAACCATTACAAATGTCATAATCCAGAGTGGAGATTCCTGTTGTTACATAAGCATGCTTTTCACATCTGCAGGGCTGGACGAAGCTTTTGAACAGTAATTGCCATGTACAGTACAGTATACAGTATGTATTTTGTTACCTCTTAAAATCTTGCTAGTGAAGAAGACGTCGCCTACTGCAGCACTCGCATTTTTCCCAATAAAAATAGCTCTTAAATCTGCAGTACTGTACGTCCATCCATTTGGATTGGTCAGTGCAGTAACATTCTCACTTCTTGCAGGATCGGTGTAGATTCAATTTTGTTGGGCACCATTCCTGTCTTCATATCCCTTCCAAGTGCTATATAGTACTGTATAGTCAAAGATGTCTTTGATCTGCCATGTCTCAACTCAACATGTCCTACGACATCTCAGAACATAAATATTCCTCTAATTAATCCTTCCAATTTAAGTACTGTTATAGCATATTAAGCCTATGTAGGTGTCTTCATACAATGCTGAGACCTTTACCATTTTCTAGACAGGATCACTGAAGGCAGGTAGCCGAGAATGGGAGACTGTGATTGTGCTTGTGTATGTATGCGTACAGTATATGTCCATTCAGTTATACAGCTTCTGTTTTTATGAAGCTAGAAAAACAAAGAGCATCAACTCAAAGGTACTCTTGTACATCTAGTGAGCATAAATCTAAGCCTCAGAAATATTAGGGGAAAATGGAGCAGTATCTTAAGTTACTTAAATGTTGTTATAATATTAAATTTATTGTTTAAAACATTTTACCAAAACGAATTGCAGGTTTAACATAAAATGTACTTTTTCCATATAAGTCATAGTAATTAGTAATTGCACGAGCAGCGACCTGATGATTGTCTGTTTACTTCTAGGATTCGGTTGAAGACACAGTCCATAGAGTGAGAGGATCTGTTTGTTCTGAGGGAAGTATACCGAGAGGCTCTTGTACTCTAGGTCAGTATGGAATGGAGATTCCTCAGCTGGCTGACAGTCGCATGGACCTTGAAATTCGGCAAGCCAAGGAATGGAGATGTTTTTTCCCTGAATGTGGGTATGTCACCGATCGCGAATCTTGGCTAAGACAGCATTTTCGTAGACATACTGGTGAGAAGCCTTTTCCGTGCCCCTACTGTTCATTTCGTTCAGCTCAAAAGGGAAATCTCAATGTTCACGTGAAGAGGGTACATTGTGCAGGACAACTTCCTAGTAGTGATTTGGTTGCGATTAAGCCAGATTATCTAAATATTTCTTGAAAACAAAATATATTGTTGAATGGTCAGAAAAAGTAATACAAAAATTTAACATTGAATATTTAAAGTGCCAGTGACACGATATGGCATGATATAAAAAAAAAAATTGGAAGCCGTTATCCAATATGAAAAATGCCGTTATCCAATAAAAAAATTATGAAAAAAGAGAGAATGAATATACTAATTCATATTATCATTGACCTATTAAAATAATTTGTGTATCAATAACACTTCACTAGTGCATTTAAGAAACTTATAATTTCTTAAACTTGATACTTGTAGAGTTTTATAAATGGTGCTTATACCCCTTCATGTAGCGAATGCATTTATTGTGTTTGATAATGATAGTGTGTGCGTGTGTGTTGTCATGTTACTGATATGCAGCTGTCGCATCTGTATTGGTATGCAGTTAGTGTGTGTAGCGTTATACAGTATAGTAGTTTGTAGTTTCTCTGCTTACAATAAGTCTCTCACAAAAATTCACTAATTTCTAACTTGTGAACTTGTTAATGGGTGATGTCATCATGTTGCTGACACATATAGCCATCATAACGGGTGTGTGCAAGGTGTGGAGTTAACCCATCCCTGAATTATTGTCCTAGTGATGACTCTCACTGCCAACATCATTTTTGTTTAAGACATCAAAATAAGTAAGCAAAATAATTAGCATTTGTTTAATTTTGTTCTCACATATATTAGAAGAAATTTTAATAATTTGTTAAGAAAAAGAACAAATACAGTGGTACCTCAGTTTAAGAGTTTAATTCGTTCCTGGAGACAGCTCTTATTCCGAAANGGCTCCTGTGTGCACACAAAGCACCAGCAATCAGTAAAAGCTTAACAGTAAAAGCAGAGGTACAATAGCCTAAACACTCCCACATAAACCCAGAAGAAACACCCTCCAACCTGGGGTATACAATTGAACAAACCCATTCCTAATGTATTGGGGATAGACATTTTGAAAAGGTACTAGTCATGTTTGGGATAGAGTCACGGCATGGTGAACTAGCAGTGTCCTGAGAGCCGAGTAGGGGAGCCGGTCGGCCGAGCGGACAGCACGCTGGACTTGTGATCCTGTGGTCCCGGGTTCGATCCCGGGCGCCGGTGAGAAACAATGGGCAGAGTTTCTTTCACCCTATGCTCCTGTTACCTAGCAGTAAAATAGGTACCTGGGTGTTAGTCAGCTGTCACGGGCTGTCCTGGGGTGGAGCCCTGGTCGCAGACCGGGCCGCGGGGACACTAAAGCCCCAAAATCATCTCGAGATAACCTCAAGATGAGAGGGTCCAGTTGTGAGGCATAGCAGGTGTTGTTTTGTTACAACAGAGCTTTCTTAGAAAATAATTGTATTTATATTTGATTTATAAAACATGCTGTTTACATTTTACAGGTCAGTTACTGCATACAGTGGAACCTCGAGTGACGAGCGCCTCAATCTATGAGCATTTCAAATAACGAACGCGCCACTCGCGAAAATTTGTCTCGATTGACGAGCTTGCGCTTGATTAACGAGAAAAGCCTAGCGTTCCTGCTGGTTTTCGCAAATTCTTGGACAATGCAACTAAATGTTTTTTTTTTTTTTTTTAAAGATGCTAATGATGCTGGGATGTAAAGGGGTGACTGCTGTAATGTTGCATAGCATTGATTTTGTGTGTTTTAGACAATATTAGAACAAAAATCAAACAAGTTTGAAAAAAGAACAAATGTCAAAAAGGTTCATTCAGTAATTGTCAGGTAGGCTGCTACATTTTCTACACAAAAAAAAATGAAATAATTTGGGTAAAAAAAAAAATTCATAAATGTTCGTTCAGTGATTGTCAGGTAGGCTGCTCCATTTTCTTAAAAAAAAAAAAAAAAAAAAATAAAAAATATAAACAAGACAAATGTCATAAAGGATTGTTCAGTGTATGTCAGGTAGGTTGCTCTATTATTTAAAAAATCGAATATAATATTGATGTTTTTGGTGGTGGAATGGATAAATTTTATTTCCATTATTTTAAATGGGGAAATTCGTTTTGAGAGACGAGCGTTTCACATGATGAGCTCGGTGCCGGAACGGATTAAATTCGTTAATCGAGGCTCCACTGTATTGTAGTATATTACAGTTTATATTTGTTTACTTAAAATCTTATAAAAGGAGATGGCACTGATTTAAACACTTGTAAAAGTTAAATGCCAAATACTGTATTAGACTTTGATGACTTATCCTATTTATGTTGGGGATAACATATGGAGGTGGGGTGACTTGACATCCTTGCTTCACTACTAGAGCCACAACCTCATAACTTCACAATAAAAGATTTATGGTGCCGAGTGATTACTTGTTACCTCGTGACGAGTTTGAGTTGTTTCTCATAACACTGCCTCCCTGGTGATTGCCTGATCTATGAGGGTGTTTGCCCTTGTAGCCTGACAAACCATGTAGACATCACCAAACTGATCTGGTAATCCGGCAAAAATTTGTAAAGTTTCTTCATGAAAGCTTCTGTTGTTGTTCTAGTGACTAACATCCCAGCACTAGAGCTAGAGCCCACTCTCATAATGATAATAATGATAATAATAATAATAATAATAATAATAATAATAATAATAATAATAATAATATAATAGGTATATGAACAATGTTGTAAGAGCTGTTGAAGGCATTCATGTTAACCTTCCGAGTCCTTCACAAAACGTAATTATACTAAAGTAATTAAACCTTGCTGTTACCAGTTACTGTACAACAAGAATACAATAAGAAGGTGGCTGCTTCTAGGTCAGAATATCCTGAACACGTGTTTTAATTGTACAGTATGTAAAATATTTTTGTTACTATATACTGTAGGTCATAAATAATTTTTTCTTCATTGATCCATTTGGACTTTTCGTGACTTTATATGATAATTGAAGTCCGTAGTATTGTATTTTCTTTGTAATTTCAGAATATTATAGTTTCAGCTTAAAGTACTCTGAGTACCTTTGTGTAATTGTTTATCTTTCATGAGAAGCTGTTATAAAATATATTGTCAAATGTAACTTATATCAAATATAATTATAGAAACAACTTCTAGTATTAAAGGTTCACAATATGGATTGTGATTTTCTTGCATATACACAGGGACAAACACAGCAATATATATTCCACAGTGGTATAATTAGAGGAATCGTATTACCCTATCAAGAGGACCGGGTAATTTGGTTCTGTATTCTCTTTTGCATATTTACGTTATACCACATTTACCTGAGGGCCACTAATACTAGTGGCCTTGACAAGGACAGGAAGCTGATGGCTTGTCAAAGGTCCCCCATTTGCCCTGATGATCTTTTCCAGCTGTACTGTATTTTAAAACCCAGCAGAGTTTTGGCGTTTATGGCTTCGGTGGGAAGGCAGTTCCATTTGTTTACTTTGTAGCGAGCATTAACTAGTTTATTATTGCCTTCTATTCTGTTAGTTATAAGTGCACTAGGAATCCATCAGGTATGAGCAAACTTGAAAAAATAATTGAATCTTTGTTGGTAAACTGTTTTGAATATTTATAGCCTTATATGCTTGGGCATAATAATGAAATACCAATAGTTTGGCTATATACCCCTTATTCCCTGTAGAATAAACTACATTGCATACCTCTTTTTTTTCCATGTAGAATAAATACAAAATTGGCACACAAAAATGCATCAAATCATTTACTAATGAAATATACTCTCCAATCATTTGGTTTTGACCATAAAATAAAATGTTTAAAATGGAAACAACGTTTATGTGGCAAAAATAATAATTTGGCTTCAAGTGTGGGACTTGCATGTTCTCAGAAAACAATAGCAGGCTAATATGGCTGACTGGAATGTGTTAAGAATAACACAAACTGCAAGTGTTGATGGCTGCAGGCAATTTTTGAAGTTGAAGTTTTTGGGTGACAAAACTTACAGGAAGCAAGAGTTTAAAGGCTTCTCTGAAAATATAGATCTCTGCTTAGTTGTGTCTTTCAAACTATGAACATGAGCTTTAGCATCCTGATCATTATTCTGAGACAGTATGCAAATTTGGAGAAATATTGTCCTTTGCATAAGAAGCTTACTTATGGTCCTTCAATTGACTAAGGCCTCTCTTCTAGGGGCATGTGAGATCAGGGTGGGGGCAGCAAGGCAGTCACAGTCATCCACCACATCAGCCCGTCGTGCCCCCTGGAGATGGCCATAGTCGTCACTCGTACCAAAGACCTGTTGTCTCAGGAGATGGATGTGTGACATACATGGATGGATCCCAACAGCAAGCTAAGGATGTCAATGTATCGTTTGATAAAAGATGCTGTCAATATGTGGATATAAAGGCCAAGATGTTTCACAGCTGCGTAAACACCTACGTATTCATACTGGAGAGAAGCCGTATCAGTGCCCAAAATGTGACTATTGCTCAGCTCAAAGTAGTAACCTGCGTGTACACATGAAGAGACACCACCCTGAGTTATGTCAACAAGAAACCACTCGAGACTCGCGTCAAATATTTACTGATGCAGTAACACTTGAATGATTCACAGGAAGCATTAAATTACCGTACTAGTTTTTAACACAGCAATAAGAAAAAAGTTCATTATCTTTCAACATAAAAATGCTAAGAAGAGAGCATTAGACTTATCAAGTTTGGATTTTTTTATAAAAAATTAATCTAAAAAGTGTTGCAATGCTGATAGACTAAAAAGTATTGTGTAGTTGTATTGAGCTTATGCAGTACTGTATTGCATTTATGTATGTGCATAAGAGAAAATGTTTTCTTGGCATGGCCACAGCACATGTAAGGATTGACCGTTAAATCAAAATGCAACTTCTTTACATATATAACAGCAGCCAATCTCACGTATCTTCTTGCTACTTATCTTGCCACATTTTATTACAAGCAAATCATTACCAACCTTTTCAGTACTGTACTTAGTAAATACCTGTAGAGCTATTACCACAGGTTAAATTTTGACACAAGTGATACGATAGCTGCCTTTTAGTTCACACAAATATTTTACATATCCTTTTAAAATTACTTGTGGAATATTTTACATATTCTTTTAAAATTACTTTATAAAATTTTACAAAGTAAAATTACTTTGTAATTACTACAAAGAAAAATTACTATAGCATAATAAATTATTATGGTATAAAAATAGCAAACTTATATGCATTCATTCTTTATATTGTAGTATTTTAATCACTGCTATGGCAGCGAGTAGAAGGCATGGGCTACAATGATAGATGAACGGCTGCATTCTCCAGAAGCTGTGAAACAATTTTTTGTCCTATTTAATAATACTGTACACAGAATAAACAGACAACAGAAATATTTTGTTATAAAAAATTACCAACAAATAATTTTCTCAGTTTCCATGTGTTTTTGCCTCATAATCTATATATATTTTTAATCACTTTTCAGTATGTGGATTCAAATTACTTAAAGTACCTGTGAGTACTGTAAGTGTTTCCTTTGTCATGTTAGTAATTATACCCCTTTAGTCTCTTGAAAATATTTTAGTCTAGTTGGCTTAGCTGGACTGACCTTGTGATGGTATCCCATATATACATATCCACACCCTGTATTGCTCTTCAAAATAAGGTTTTCTGGAAAGACTTCCTCAGTGGCTATCTGTAGCTAATCACCTGGATAGCTCCACACGTCACATCAGGCCCTTGTAATTCATGAAACGCTTACCGGAGACCATAGCTCAAAACCTTACATACATTACGGGCTCACCATAGCCCGTGCTACTTGGAACTTTGTTCCAGGTAGCGAATCTTTAACAACAACAATCAAAACCTGATCCCCCTTGAAGAACTGCAAGGAGCAGGGGGATGCAAGATTGCCCTATTCAAGAGAAGAAGCCATCAGACAGGTAGAGTCAAAGAAAACAGACATCAAGGAAAATAGGAATAACTCTTACAATTAGGAAGGCAGTAGTTAGGTCATTTCCCAACTATATATCCACCCTCTTTCCCTACTGCCAGGTGGCATTCTCTTGGGAGCTCCCACTCCAATTGGGGTCACCCTCTCAGTCATTCACTTGGTGTGATCCTGTGTGCTTTTCGTGTTGCCTTCATCCTTTAACCCTTAAATGGCGCATAGCTATATACCATTTGACACCCACAGGCACATACAAAAAAAAAAAAAAAAAAATTCTTCCTAACCTGTTAATTTGTGTTCACTGATCACGGGAAAAATAATAAAAAAATCGTAAGTTGAATATATTGGCCGCTATAGGGCAGGGAAGTCTGGCACAAAACAGGCGCTCACTCAGCATGCGTCCCAGGCGGTCTGTTGATCGCCAGCTGTCAGGCCGGAGTTGCCACAAAGAGATAATTGCCTAATTATTTCAATGTCTCTGATTGATTTTTCGTAGTTTTTTTTGCTGTAATATTATTCAATAGTGTGTAGTGTGATATATTTATATAATGAAATGGGTGAATCATCGCTGTACTCAAAAATATGGTGTGCTTATTGTTGATTCAATTATGTTCATCAAACAGTGAACAAATACTTTGTCGGTTGTTACACTATATACACAGGTTATATATAAGTATCTGCATGTTTTGTTCACCATAACGAACCACTAAGTTGCTATTATGAGTCAAAAAGAAACGAGGAGTGACCGCCGTGTACCAGCCAGCCACTCACGCCCTCCCTCAAGTCATCTGACTCGCCCACATTCTCCTCCCACAATACTGTTTTTGCTTTTATTCACTATATACAGACGCTATATATAAGTATCTACATTCGTGTTCACCATAACGAACCACTAAGTTGGTATGCTGAGTGGCAGTGGCAGGCAGTGGCAGCCCGCCACTGGCTGCCACTGCCACTGATGGACCTCACAGTCAGCTGATGGCTGCAAGGCCAGACGCACTAATATTTCTCCTCCAACAATACTGCTTGTGGTGTTATTACGCTATATACACACATTATATATAAATATCTACCGTTTTATTCACCAAACTTGTACAAGTAAACTGGTATGGTGCCCAAAGACGTGGTCACCAGTAAACAACACGATAATTCCTGCAGACAACGCTCCTCTCACCAAAATGGCGGCTCCCAACCTCCTACTCTTGCTGTTTATACTCTCTATACACACGTTATATATAAGTATCTACATTTGTTTTCACCATAACGAACCACTGAGCTGGTATGGTGAGTGCAGTCAATAAAAGGTGGCCACACACAGTCAGATAACAACGCCACCACCCTCCCTCCCACAGCATTACTCCTCCCTCCATGGAGCACAGCGCTAAATATCATCACAATCCTCTTATTATCAGACCCATGGTCAGTTTTATCACAGTCAGGGGTCTTCTGTAATAATATTATCGCTACATAATAGCATGAACAAGTGTATTATGGCATTTTTAGGCGATGCTGTGGTCACAAGCTGAACAGCAGTGCTGTGAGCTCATGCTGCGTGCGTCAGGCTTGGTAGCTTACTCGATACTGAGGCCCCTAACACCCGGGAGTTTGGCCCACGATTTTTTTTAAAAATGGCGTCTGTTTACAAGAGCCCTGATGAAGGTGTGGTGAACCCCGTGTATCCGCGAGCCGTTTAAATCTTGCGTAGTACTCCAACGCATCATATGATGCGATGCGCAATTTTCTGCAAGTCGGTCAAAGCATCATATGATGCGATGCGCAATTGAAGGGTTAAGTCCCAGTTGTCTAGATAATTGTTGTCCATCCTTTGGACTCTGTCCTGCAGGGACCTTTGCATGTGTGTTTGTTCTGGTTGTATTATTAGCTTCACATACCTTACTTTGCAGTTACCTTGCATTGATTCCGGGATCAAGATTCCCGAGGCCTTTGACCATGACCTCCTGGTTGGTGGTCTGGTTAAACAGGCTATTCAATGCAGCTGCTCACAGCCTGACATATGAATCACAGCCTGGTTCATCAGGTATCCTTAGGAGGTGTTTATTGAGAGTTCTCTCTTGAACACTGTGAGGGGTCGACTGGTTATGCCCCTAATGTGTAGTGGAAGCTTCTTGAACAGTCTCGGGCCTCTGATGTTGATATGGTTCTCTCCCTCTCGGAGTACCTATTGCACCTCTACTTTTCAATGGGGGTATGTTGCACATCCTGCCATGCCTTCTGGTCTCATGTGGTATTATTTCTATGTACAGATTTGGAACCATCCCCTCTAATATTTTACAAGAGCAAATTATTCTATGCAGAATAGAACCAGTGAAGAGCAGGGTGTCATAGGCACAATCAGAGAACACTGTATAAACATCAGAGGTCCAGGTTGTTCAACGTCCTCCCAGCAAGCATAAGAAATATTGCCGGAACAACCGTGGACTCTTCAAGAGAACTAATTTATTCCTCCAAGGAGTTCCGGACCAGCCGGCTGTGGTTGGTATGTGGGCCTGCGGCCGCTCCAAGCAACAGCCTAGTGGACCAAACTCTCACAAGTCCCTGGCCCGGGCCGGCTGGGAGTAGAAGAACTCCCAGAACCCATCAACCAGTATCAACCAGTACCAGGTATTGGTACTGTATCTCTCCCACCTGCACTCTAGGGAATGCAGATTTAGTCATTTTAGTCGGTCCCAGTAATTTTATGGTTTTATTGAGTGAATGCTAGCAATAAAGGATCTGCATGCTCTCTAGCTTTGAAAGGGGCTGTTATTGTGCAACAGTATTCCACTCTAGAGAGCACTAGCGTCTTGAAAAGTTAATATTAGTACGGCATCTCTTGTTTTGAAAGGTTCTTGTTATCCACCTGTCATTGTTCTTGCAGTTGTGATGGCTACTGTATTGTGTTCTTAAAGGTAAGTCTTCTGCCATGATTACACACAAATCCTTTACATTGCTTTTATGGTTTGTGTTATGATTTGACTGCATTTTGAACATGGTTTCTGTTTCTATATCTTAATTTTTCCTTAGTGCAGGAGCTGGAACTATCTTTATTAAATTACCATATTATTTTCTGTGGTCCATTGAAAGGCCTGATTTACATCAGTTTGGAGGTTTGTTGTGTCCTCTATGTTGTCTGCTCTCATAAAAATCCTAGTGCCATCTGCAAAGGATGATAGGGTGCTGCAGTTTGTGTACTTGTCTATGTCCGATACGAGAATGAGAAAGAGTACTGGAGCAAGCACAGTACTCTGGGGGACTGACTCTTCACGGTTGTGGTCCAGATTTTACTTTGTTGACTATTACACACTGGGTTCTGTTAGTTAGGAAAGTGTAGATCCATCATCATATTTTTCTGGCGATTCCCTTGAGTGCATTTTGTGTGTGCAATAATACCATGGTCATATTTGTCGACGGCTTTTGCAAAATCTGTATATATTACGTCATCATTTTGTTTGTCTTCCGTGACATCTAAGGCAATGGCATAGTAATTAGTTATAATTACCTAAGTGTAGTTACAGGATGAGAGTTACGCTCATGGGTCTCGTCTTCCCAGCATTCTTTGTTATTATTAACGCTTTGAAATTGCTGATGGTTTTGGCCTCCTCCACTCTCTCACCTAACTTGTTCCAACTGTCTACCACTCTGTTTACAAAAGTGAATTTTCTTGTATTTCTCCGACAGCTTTGTTTCGTTAGTTTAAATCTATGACCTCTTGTTCTTGAAGTTCCAGGTCTCAAGAATTCTTCCTTATCAATTTATTGATTCCTGTTACTATTTTGTACGTAGTGATCATATTGCCTTTTTCTTCTACTATCTTCTAGTTTTTGCATATTTAATGCCTCTAACCTCTCCTCGTACCTCTTGTCCTTCAGTTCTGGGAGCCACTTAGTGGCCATGTCATTGCACCTTTTCCAGTTTGGTGATGTGCTTCTTAAGATATGGAGACCATACAACCACTGCATATTTCCAGCTTTGGTCTAACAGCTGTGATTCATATGTCAGGCTGCGAGCAAGCCACGTCCAACAGCCTGGTTGACCAGTCTAGCAACGAGGAGGCCTGGTCGACGACCGGGCCGCGAGGACNAGGGGTGATTCCATTAACTGATGTAAGCATTATAGGTATTCAGAGCTCATGTCCAGAAATCAGTGACTATACCTTGGGTTCTTAGCTGTTAAGATGTTAAATTTTCATTAATGGATTATGATATCACTAATGCTGGGTTTGCTATTCCAGTATACTGTACATATTTTTGTGGCTCATAATACTGAGTACATTCTCTGCTGTGTTGTATAGCAGCAGTTTAGATGTCTGATAAATTGCTTATTTGGGGTGTTTTCCTTAGACTTTGTAATGTCAATTTATAAATGGTTTACATTCATTATAGGAACCATTCTGGTACACACACATCCACAGTCATGGCCGGCGATGGGCTGCTCTCCCTCCGTTGGAATAATCATCGCACTTCATTTTTGCAAGTTTTATCTTCAATGAGGGACAAGGTTAGTAATTCTTTATGATTATAATTGTTATTACTATATTATTATTATTATTATTATTATTATTATTATTATTATTACTGTTATTATTATCATTATCAACAGCTGAGGTGAAGCATTGTAAAGTATAAATGATATGATTCATACATTACAGGCATTTAGTCTCTGTCTCCTTGCTTCATTCTCCATATACTTGCCCATATTACACAATGCAGTACATGTACAGAGAGAAAACGAGTTAAGTTACAGCATTTGCATTTATAACAAATTTGTCATAATATTACAGTACTGTGTGTCTTATTTTGTATGTGCTGTATATTTTATATTGTATATACTGTATATAACATACTGTACTGTATTTCTGTGTTTCAGAAAACGTACAGTGACATCACAATTGCTTGTGCTGGCAAATTCTACAGTGTGCATAAGTTTGTCCTTTCAACATGCAGTGATTACTTTGTTGATATAATAGAGAAGACACCATGTAAGCACCCAATCATTGTGCTTAAGACATTCGTCACCAAGACTTAGAAGCATTGTTAAATTATATGTACTTAGGTGAAGTAAATGTACTACAGAATGAGCTGGCAGGGCTGATTAAAGCTGCAGAATGTTTAAGAATTAAAGGTTTAGCTGTTCCCGATGAGTCTCCGCCTCCTCATCCTGGAGAGAATGCACACAAACCTGTCAAGAGCTGGGAGGAAGGAAGTCCACACGCAAAGAGAAGAAGACACGAAGATGAGTCCACAAACAGTAATTCAAGTCCACCCAGAAAAAAGAGCAACTCTCGACTTGAGAGCGAAGGGATTGTTGAAACTACTGTATCTGAAGACCATTCTGAGAAGAGTGAAAATAATACCAGGGAAAATGTAATAGCCAGTGTCCAGCAAGCTCAAGAACAACCAAATAATACAAGTGAAAATCCTGGGAAAGTTCTCTACCCGTTTCTTGCAATGATCATCAGAAACTGTAAGTTTAGAAATTATTGAAAATGTTTATATTAATCTTAACCTTCATTATTTATCAATCCAACAAGCTCATATGTGAAATTCTGTGTTCATGTTAGTGTGTGTACAGAAAAGAAGTGAAGTACTGTAATATATAAATTAGAAGTTTTGAAGATAAGTTTCATGTGTTAATTACTTCCATTTTATATAAATATCTGATTACTGATATCCTTTTCCCACTCTTTCCTATGAACCCCTAATCGATAAAAAAAATTAAACTATATACAGTACAGTATTCTTTCACAAGAATCAATATTCTATTGATTCTTGTGAAAGAATACTGTATTCACAAGAATACAGTATTCTTTCACAAGAATCATCAGGGAAGTTACATGATATTTTTTGTTTTAGCATGATGTGGAAACCCCTATAATAAAGGTAGAGGAAGAGGATGTTAAATTTGAAGATGAGGAGGATATGCATCTACCCGACACATGCAATGCTTTAGAAGTCCAAATGGTCGAGTCCGATGGTTCATCACAAGGTACAATAAGAAACAACGAAACGAGGCTGAAGTACGAGTCCTCTTTGCCCGATGGTACCGGGGGCGCTCCTCTTCTTCCATCTATTACTCAGCAATATTCTACTCACCCACAGTCATTTGAAGAGATTGTCTCACAGGCATTACCAGGGCCTTCAGGAATACAAGGGGTTAGTAGCTTCTTATTCATCTTGAGTACCTCACACACCATATAGGTAATGTGTGTGTGTGTGTGTGTTGAATTTTATGTTCATCTGGTAACATTGCTTGTATCCAGTAAATGAAATCTAAATTCTATAGCACCTGCACTCTTGGATAGAACAAAGTTACAAAAATCCCAGGAACTTCAAATATACAATACAGTGGAACCTCGGTTGATGACTTCCTAGAGTACGAATTTTTTGGTTGATGTCAAATTCATCGTAAAATTTGAATTGGTGTACGATGGTTTACTTGGAAGACGACGTCTGTTCATACACGTATGGGTTGAACGAGCGCGTGGTGCAGGGGGCGAGTCACTCTCAATTTGTTTAGAAGTCTATCCCACTTAGTGATGACTGCGGCCATGCTTGAATTCTTTGTGAAAAATTTCATTGTTTGCTTGCTTTTTTGCTTTTTTAACATAAAAGTTCTTATTATATATCATGCCATGGGTCCCAAGAAAGTCCATGGCAAAGTTCAACCAAAGAAAATAGTTGTGATGATGACGATAAAGGAAAAACGAGATCATTAATAGTGAATCAATGTGATGTCTCACTACAGACAAGTGTTAAAACATAAGGAAAAACGAGTGTCTATTGACAGATTCTTAGTAAGACAAGCAAGCAGTGAGCCACAACCAGGTCCTAGTGGTATGTCTGCAAAATGTAGGAAAGAGAGTACCCAGAAATGTCATCACTGCTGTTTTAATAAAAGGGGACTCCCCTTACAAGCACTAAGACCTCTCCTCCTCCTCACCGTCTTCCATACGCCAACAAGAGTCCTCACTCAAGGTAAGATATACATACAGTACTGTATTGTAGCTAGTACTAAATGAGTATTATTCGGTATAAAATGTATTTTTATGTAAATATTTTTGGGAGTGTGGAATGGATTAATTCAATTTACATTATTTCTTATGGGAACTTTGTTTTGGTTGACAAATTTCTGGTTGACAATGCGTCTCTGGAATGGATTATAATCGTAAACGAAAGTACCGTATCACTGTACTTCAATAACATCTTAAAAGATGAAAGGTATCTAAAGAAAAACAGTTGGAATACAAATTACTTACAAAAGTCTTAAGAAAAATATTTGATCATCCAACATTAAGGTATATATACAGTACTGTATTTAATTATATTTTTTCTGTTTTTGTTTTGAAGGCAGATCTGTCAAGCCTGGTCTCAGGCTGGGCTCGGGGAGTAGAAGAACTTCCAGAACCATCTCCAGGTATCTATGGTTCTTAATCTGTAGAATGACACAGGAGTAAACACCCAGAAAAGTGCATTATATTAATAAATGTTTTAGCACAAGATACACTGATGCCAATATCCTTCCACTAAAACCAATTACTGTATCTTGAAATCAAATGAAAAGGCCACTAACAATTTCAGACAGTTATACCACATATTATATTTCATATTAATATCGGACTGTAATGGTCGGTGGTTCCCAGGGAATGTGCTACCGTGTCCAATGATATTACATTTTAAAGTTCTATTATTCTTAAGGAACAAGCTACCAAACATTATGGTAGCAGATATCCATGTGTCCAGCTGGGGACCACACCTGTAAAACCATTAACTCCTTGGCTGGGGACCACACCATTAACTCTGCTGTATTATCTTAACTACAGGATGCGGGTCAGAGTTGGGATGGTAACCGTAGAGAAGGAGACATGGCTTCTTTTCATCTCCAAGGCTTTTCACAGCAAGATCGCCTCAACCCCCATCATCGCAGTCTCCAGCAAGTGGTGAGTGGAGACATGCTCTTTATTTGGTGCATTGTGTTGTATATGAACAATATTAAGATATCCATCTGTATCCAACTGCAGAAGTTTGAAGTCAAATAATTGTTAATAACTTCAATTTTCAAACTCGCTTTCTTTGTAATGTTGTAATAAAAGTACAATACTGTACATGTCAATGCTAGTAAAGCATTAGATAGGAAGCAGAGCTATATTAAAAGTCTCTTATTATAAGTTCTAGTAGCTTGTGAAAGCTGTGTTAAAGTAACCATGCTGTACCATGACAGTTAAGGCTTGCTTCACCAATGTTTGACAAAAAAAAATACTGTAGTGTGGTTTTGTTTTACCAAGCCATACTAATTAGTTTCCTTAGTCTTGGGTATATTCTCTGAGACTACTGATCAAGGTGGGAGGGTTTTAATGCAGTAGTCGCTCCAACTAACAGAGATCTGCCTCCTTTCTCTTCGTTGACTTGGTGATTCTGAAGATCACCCTAGTTTGGGGGTCACCTGGGTGCTTATTTTCAGCCCTTTCATGATAAAACTAAGACATAGTAGTGTGGAGGCATCCCAATGCCTTCAGGCAGGCTTAGCCCCGGATGCCCAGGCTTTCCACCACATTTTTCCTGAGTCTTTGGTGGTACCTGTACTGTATTGGTCCTCCAATCCTTATTGGGTGTTTTGGACTCCTCCTCAACCTCTACTTGACTCTGCAGTGTTATTTGCAATTTGGTGAACAATGCTATCATTAGATGACACTTCTTTTGAGTGGTGTCTTGGTTCTTCTCCATTCCATTGCTAGATTCTCTGAAACCTCACATTATTCTGAATCTCTCCTTCCTCAAGGCACATTTTCCTTGTCTAGCATTCTGGATGACCATTGTGTCCCAGGTTGGCCTGGTGAATTCAGCCCAGTCTGGGCATTTTTGTTTTAATCCACCAGATACACACTTACTGGAATGTTTCCCATCCTTCCTCAATTTAGGATTGGCTGGGGTTGTCAAGTGCAACTTTTTGGCTACCACTTTCAGGCTCTTCCTTCTGGTTTTAGTTTAATGCTCAAGATCTTCCCCAGACTTACTCAAATGATTCTTCAGGAGCTTGATCTTCAAGGTGTCCTGATTCTGGCCTATCTCAATGACTGGATGATTTTGGTTCCCAGTCATTCATCTTGTCTGTTAGCCAGGGGTGTTGTGCTTTCCCATTTGGCATGCTTCAACTTCCTCATAAACTAGGAGAAACCCTTGTTAATGTTCCCTCATTTGTCAGCTTGAGTGGGGTTGGACTGAAATACAGTGCCAGGATAACCTTATTCACTCTCTCTCTCTCCCACTGTCAAATTTTTTGCAATTCTACGACCATTTTCATCATGTGTTGGGAAGGTCACGCATTTACCTCCTGAATCTTGAGCTGGATCACCTGAAGTTTTCATGCATGATCTCACCTAATGGTTCTGTCTCTGAAGGCACTGTACCTTTTCTTGTTGGTCAGCATTTGCTGACACTGAGACTAAGTAATGTGGATCCTATTGTGTCCTGAGGCAGATACTTCAGGGTTTGGTTTCATGGTGCCCACCCCATCCATCACCATGCAGACCTCAGCTGAGGTTTAGTTTTCTATCATTCACCACACTAGAAATTGTCAGGACTGTTGTGATGAAGGGCTATCAGTTGGTGATGGTGGGTTAGCCAGTTTTAATGAATGTTTGGCAAGTGGTGATGGACAGACAAAAGAATGTGAGGAGGTAAGGTTATTAGGTGGTCATAAAAAGTTGTCAGAAAGTGGAGTTAAAACAATGGTGATGAACATGTAGAAATTTGAGGCAAATCTTTTACCAGTAAAGGTTTGTCTGACTCTCATAGTAAATTTTCCACATTAGTTGCATTAATAAATTGTTGTATCTTATATCTCCTTTTTTCCGTGGTTAATATAGAAGGGAAGAAAGTCTGTCAAAGTGCCGCCGTTCCAGAAAAGTTTTCTCTGAAATTACCCATGTAAAAAAGTTATTTACATAAGATAAGTATATATACTGTACATAGATATTTGCCAAGATTTAAGGAATAAACTTTATAGTGGAAACAGTGTTAAGAATTAAATGCAGGATGGACATAGATAGATATTTTACTGTAGGTGCATGAAATTTTACTTTTTTTCGGTAAAGATTCAAGATAATATGATGACCTACTGGCAAAATTTCATCCCGAGGTTTCTTCCTGCATTGTGTTATGGTAAGATATTGTAGATAAAATGTCAGGTGGTTCCCATCCTAGTACCAGGTAAGTTGAATGACAAAATCTGAATTTGAATTTCAATGCATTTATCAGTGATGTAAATTATTATGCTCTCTTAATGTCATGTTTGTATTTGTGTTTTATTTATTATTCTTCACACTGTGTGTGTAATTACCTAAGTGTAGTTACAGGATGAGAGCTACATTCGTGGTGTCCCGTCTTCCCATTGTTCTTTGTCGTACAATGCTTTGAAACTACTGATGGTTTCAGCCTCTACCACCTTCTCACCTAACTTGTTCCAACCGTCTACCACTCTGTTTGCAAAAGTGAATTTTCTTATATTTCTTCGGCATCTTTGTTTAGTTAGTTTAAATCTAAACCTCTTGTTCCTGAAGTTCCAGTTCTCAGGAAATCTTCCCTATCAATTTTATCAATTCCTGTTACTATTTTGTACATAGTGATCATATTACCTCTTTTTCTTCTATCTTCTAGTTTTGGCATATTTAATGCCTCTAACCTCTTCTCATAGCTCTTGCCCTTCAGTTCTGGGAGTCACTTAGTGGTATGTCTTTGCATCTTTTCCAGTTTGTTGATGTGCTTCTTTAGATAAGGGGTACCATACAACCGCTGCATTTTCCAGCTTTGGTCTAACAAAAGTTGTGAACAATTTCCTTAGTATTTTGCCATCCATGTATTTTTGATATCTTAAAAACCAGCAAGAATTATGATGAATTACCTAATCTCCCATTAAGTATCCCTACTTTAAGCTCAGCCCACCCAAGAAAACTTAGATAAGATAGAAATTAATAGGGGATGAATGGAGAGCAAGAGAGGTGCTGCTCAGGAAGGAGTTAAACATTCCATTCAGTGCTCTATTTATGAGCAAGGCTCCTGTGTGCACACAAAGCACCAGCAATCAGTAAAGCTTAACAGTAAAGCAGAGGTACAATAGCCTAAACACTCCCACATAAACCCAGAAGAAACACCCTCCAACCTGGGGTATACAATTGAACAAACCCATTCCTAATGTAATTGGGGATAGACATTTTGAAAAGGTACTATTCATGTTTGGGATAGAGTCACGGCATGGTGAACTAGCAGTGTCCTGAGAGCCGGAGTAGGGGAGCCGGTCGGCCGAGCGGACAGCACGCTGGACTTGTGATCCTGTGGTCCCGGGTTCGATCCCGGGCGCCGGTGAGAAACAATGGGCAGAGTTTCTTTCACCCTATGCTCCTGTTACCTAGCAGTAAAATAGGTACCTGGGTGTTAGTCAGCTGTCACGGGCTGCTTCCTGGGGGTGGAGCCCTGGTCGCAGACCGGGCCGCGGGGACACTAAAGCCCCAAAATCATCTCGAGATAACCTCAAGATGAGAGGGTCCAGTTGTGAGGCATAGCAGGTGTTGTTTTTGTTACAACAGAGCCTTTCTTAGAAAATAATTGTATTTATATTTTGATTTATAAAACATGCTGGTTTAACATTTTACAGGTCAGTTACTGCATACAGTGGAACCTCGAGTGACGAGCGCCTCAATCTATGAGCATTTCAAATAACGAACGCGCCACTCGGCGAAAATTTGTCTCGATTGACGAGCTTGCGCTTGATTAACGAGAAAAGCCTAGCGTTCCTGCTGGTTTTCGCAAATTCTTGGACAATGCAACTAAATGTTTTTTTTTTTTTTTTAAAGATGCTAATGATGCTGGGATGTAAAGGGGTGACTGCTGTAATGTTGCATAGCATTGATTTTGTGTGTTTTAGACAATATTAGAACAAAAATCAAACAAGTTTGAAAAAAGAACAAATGTCAAAAAGGTTCATTCAGTAATTGTCAGGTAGGCTGCTACATTTTCTACACAAAAAAATGAAATAATTTGGGTAAAAAAAAAATTTCATAAATGTTCGTTCAGTGATTGTCAGGTAGGCTGCTCCATTTTCTTAAAAAAAAAAATAAAAAAAAAATAAAAAATATAAACAAGACAAATGTCATAAAGGATTGTTCAGTGTATGTCAGGTAGGTTGCTCTATTATTTAAAAAATCGAATATAATATTGATGTTTTTTGGTGGTGGAATGGATAAATTTTATTTCCATTATTTTAAATGGGGAAATTCGTTTTGAGAGACGAGCGTTTCACATGATGAGCTCGGTGCCGGAACGGATTAAATTCGTTAATCGAGGCTCCACTGTATTGTAGTATATTACAGTTTATATTTGTTTACTTAAAATCTTATAAAAGGAGATAGGCACTGATTTTAACACTTGTAAAAGTTAAATGCCAAATACTGTATTAGACTTTGATGACTTATCCTATTTATGTTGGGGATAACATATGGAGGTGGGGTGACTTGACATCCTTGCTTCACTACTAGAGCCACAACCTCATAACTTCACAATAAAAGATTTATGGTGCCGAGTGATTACTTGTTACCTCGTGACGAGTTTGAGTTGTTCTCATAACACTGCCTCCCTTGGTGATTGCCTGATCTATGAGGGTGTTTGCCCTTGTAGCCTGACAAACCATGTAGACATCACCAAACTGATCTGGTAAATCCGGCAAAAATTTGTAAAGTTTCTTCATGAAAGCTTCTGTTGTTGTTCTAGTGACTTAACATCCCAGCACTAGAGCTAGAGCCCACTCTCATAATGATAATAATGATAATAATAATAATAATAATAATAATAATAATAATAATAATAATAATAATAATAGGTATATGAACAATGTTGTAAGAGCTGTTGAAGGCATTCATGTTAACCTTCCGAGTCCTTCACAAAACGTAATTATACTAAAGTAATTAAACCTTGCTGTTACCAGTTACTGTACAACAAGAATACAATAAGAAGGTGGCTGCTTCTAGGTCAGAAATATCCTGAACACGTGTTTTAATTGTACAGTATGTAAAATATTTTTGTTACTATATACTGTAGGTCATAAATAATTTTTTCTTCATTGATCCATTTGGACTTTTCGTGACTTTATATGATAATTGAAGTCCGTAGTATTGTATTTTCTTTGTAATTTTCAGAATATTATAGTTTCAGCTTAAAGTACTCTGAGTACCTTTGTGTAATTGTTTATCTTTCATGAGAAGCTGTTATAAAATATATTGTCAAATGTAACTTATATCAAATATAATTTATAGAAACAACTTCTAGTATTAAAGGTTCACAATATGGATTGTGATTTTCTTGCATATACACAGGGACAAACACAGCAATATATATTCCACAGTGGTATAATTAGAGGAATCGTATTACCCTATCAAGAGGACCGGGTAATTTGGTTCTGTATTCTCTTTTGCATATTTACGTTATACCAACATTTACCTGAGGGCCACTAATACTAGTGGCCTTGACAAGGACAGGAAGCTGATGGCTTGTCAAAGGTCCCCCATTTGCCCTGATGATCTTTTCCAGCTGTACTGTATTTTAAAACCCAGCAGAGTTTTGGCGTTTATGGCTTCGGTGGGAAGGCAGTTCCATTTGTTTACTTTGTAGCGAGCATTAACTAGTTTATTATTGCCTTCTATTCTGTTAGTTATAAGTGCACTAGGAATCCATCAGGTATGAGCAAACTTGAAAAAATAATTGAATCTTTGTTGGTAAACTGTTTTGAATATTTATAGCCTTATATGCTTGGGCATAATAATGAAATACCAATAGTTTGGCTATATACCCCTTATTCCCTGTAGAATAAACTACATTGCATACCTCTTTTTTTTCCATGTAGAATAAATACAAAATTGGCACACAAAAATGCATCAAATCATTTACTAATGAAATATACTCTCCAATCATTTGGTTTTGACCATAAAATAAAATGTTTAAAATGGAAACAACGTTTATGTGGCAAAAATAATAATTTGGCTTCAAGTGTGGGACTTGCATGTTCTCAGAAAACAATAGCAGGCTAATATGGCTGACTGGAATGTGTTAAGAATAACACAAACTGCAAGTGTTGATGGCTGCAGGCAATTTTTGAAGTTGAAGTTTTTGGGTGACAAAACTTACAGGAAGCAAGAGTTTAAAGGCTTCTCTGAAAATATAGATCTCTGCTTAGTTGTGTCTTTCAAACTATGAACATGAGCTTTAGCATCCTGATCATTATTCTGAGACAGTATGCAAATTTGGAGAAATATTGTCCTTTGCATAAGAAGCTTACTTATGGTCCTTCAATTGACTAAGGCCTCTCTTCTAGGGGCATGTGAGATCAGGGTGGGGGCAGCAAGGCAGTCACAGTCATCCACCACATCAGCCCGTCGTGCCCCCTGGAGATGGCCATAGTCGTCACTCGTACCAAGACCTGTTGTCTCAGGAGATGGATGTGTGACATACATGGATGGATCCCAACAGCAAGCTAAGGATGTCAATGTATCGTTTGATAAAAGATGCTGTCAAATATGTGGATATAAAGGCCAAGATGTTTCACAGCTGCGTAAACACCTA
Source organism: Procambarus virginalis (assembly GCA_020271785.1). Classification (NCBI taxonomy): domain Eukaryota; kingdom Metazoa; phylum Arthropoda; class Malacostraca; order Decapoda; family Cambaridae; genus Procambarus; species Procambarus virginalis. The sequence continues at coordinate 7,099,111 of WNGS01005641.1, forward strand.
CGTATTCATACTGGAGAGAAGCCGTATCAGTGCCCAAAATGTGACTATTGCTCAGCTCAAAGTAGTAACCTGCGTGTACACATGAAGAGACACCACCCTGAGTTATGTCAACAAGAAACCACTCGAGACTCGCGTCAAATATTTACTGATGCAGTAACACTTGAATGATTCACAGGAAGCATTAAATTACCGTACTAGTTTTTAACACAGCAATAAGAAAAAAGTTCATTATCTTTCAACATAAAAATGCTAAGAAGAGAGCATTAGACTTATCAAGTTTGGATTTTTTATAAAAAATTAATCTAAAAAGTGTTGCAATGCTGATAGACTAAAAAGTATTGTGTAGTTGTATTGAGCTTATGCAGTACTGTATTGCATTTATGTATGTGCATAAGAGAAAATGTTTTCTTGGCATGGCCACAGCACATGTAAGGATTGACCGTTAAATCAAAATGCAACTTCTTTACATATATAACAGCAGCCAATCTCACGTATCTTCTTGCTACTTATCTTGCCACATTTTATTACAAGCAAATCATTACCAACCTTTTCAGTACTGTACTTAGTAAATACCTGTAGAGCTATTACCACAGGTTAAATTTTGACACAAGTGATACGATAGCTGCCTTTTAGTTCACACAAATATTTTACATATCCTTTAAAATTACTTGTGGAATATTTTACATATTCTTTTAAAATTACTTTATAAAATTTTACAAAGTAAAATTACTTTGTAATTACTACAAAGAAAAATTACTATAGCATAATAAATTATTATGGTATAAAAATAGCAAACTTATATGCATTCATTCTTTATATTGTAGTATTTTAATCACTGCTATGGCAGCGAGTAGAAGGCATGGGCTACAATGATAGATGAACGGCTGCATTCTCCAGAAGCTGTGAAACAATTTTTTGTCCTATTTAATAATACTGTACACAGAATAAACAGACAACAGAAATATTTTGTTATAAAAAATTACCAACAAATAATTTTCTCAGTTTCCATGTGTTTTTGCCTCATAATCTATATATATTTTAATCACTTTTCAGTATGTGGATTCAAATTACTTAAAGTACCTGTGAGTACTGTAAGTGTTTCCTTTGTCATGTTAGTAATTATACCCCTTTAGTCTCTTGAAAATATTTTAGTCTAGTTGGCTTAGCTGGACTGACCTTGTGATGGTATCCCATATATACATATCCACACCCTGTATTGCTCTTCAAAATAAGGTTTTCTGGAAAGACTTCCTCAGTGGCTATCTGTAGCTAATCACCTGGATAGCTCCACACTGACAGTTTCATCCCAAGTTCTATCCCAGGAGCAGACAGAGGAGCTCCAGCTTATTTCAACAATCCTAAGTGTTGTAGTACAGGATGATGATAGTGAGTGGTGTCCCAGACAACATAAAGGTATAGTGCTTTTGAAAAATAGGTGAGATAACAGGAATGTGCCAAGGGAAGTGAAAAATTGGATGAGAAAAAGTTGCCCTAGTGTTTACAGTGCAGAGAACAACATTCAAGATGGCCGCCGGTGGCAAGAGGAAATACACAACAGAGCTTGATTTTGATGGTTTCAGTGAAGAAAGCATTGAGATAACCAGTCTATACAACAAGTTGGCAAAATTAGATACTATAGTGACCTCTCATATAGAATTAATTAGTAAATTGAAAGAAAGTAATGACCATTTAAATAGCAAAGTTGTATGTCTGAGGGTGTAGTGAAAGACCTGTGCAAGGATAAGATTAATTGGAAACAAATTGCAAAGCCATGGAAGAAGAAAATAGTCTCTTAAAAATAGCTTTGGAAGAAGTTAAAGTAAATTTAAACAAAATGACTACAATAGGTTAGGCAAGGAAATTCAACAGGAGAAACAGCTTTTGTCAGCACAGATGGAGGAAGTTGCACAGGGAATAGAACAGTGCAAGAAAGATATGCAACTCACTTATGCGCAAGTGGCCAAGGACAAGGAAAAAATAGAAGAAGCAGTAAAAGAAGTCAAACACTGCAGCAACCAATAAAACAAACATTAGGCTAGAAGTGAGAAAAGAATTGGCATCTAACCCAAGTTGGTGCAAAACACAGTTGATCGGAGTAAGTCCCTGATCATTTTTGGATGCAAAGAAAAGGAGATAACATCTAGGTCAGAAAGAGCTGTAGAAGAAGCAAAAGTAGTAGATAAATTGTTGGCCTCGTGGAAGGTCTTACAACCAAAGAGAATGTGTGCGACTACAGGAGAATAGGCAGATATGTAAAAGGGAAAGATCGACCTTTGAGGATCACCCTAACGGTGCCAAACAGATGGAAGAAGTACTAAGGAATGCCAGAAAATTACAAAGCGTTGAGGATGGGAAGGGTGGTCGTTAAGACGAGATCTTTCAAAAGAAGATAGAGAGAAGCTGAAACTGAACCTCGCCGAGGCAAAACGTTTAAATGAGAGCAGGAATGAAGAAGAAATCAATTCTTTTTTCTACAAAGTGATAGGGGTAGGCAGACCAGTAAAGTGGTACATAAAAGCAACCAACAAAATCATTAGAGAAGGGGGAGTGAAAAATAAGAAGATGGGGAACAAGTTCCTGAAGATTGCATACACCAACATAGATGGAGTAAGGTCAAAGATACTGGAGTTAGTGATATAATACAGCTGCAGACACCAGACATTGTTGCACTCACGGAGACAAAACTTGAAGATGTTTTTTAAATGAGGTCATATTCCCAAGGGGCTACTCAATTTGGAGACGGGACAGAAAAATTAGGAAAGGCGGTGGCGTTGCTGTGCTGGTGAAAGAACACCTAAAGGTGAACGAAATATGACCCAATCCACAAGAAGTTGACATAATAGCACTAGAGATCTGCCATGAGGATGATAAACTAATGATCATAAATGCATATAGTCCACCGCTAAGCAGCACATGGTCAAAGGAGGAGCTAGATAGTAAACGAGAGGTCTTATAACGATAATGAGAGAGATCATAGCGAGAGCGGATAACGATAGTTCACGACTGTTGATAGTCGGCTACTTCAACTTGAAATCCATAGACTGGAAGCATTTAAGCTAAAACAGAACGAAATTTCTGGACCTGTAAATTTGTAGACCTCATCCTGGAAACATTCTTGTATCAACATGTTAAACAAGACA
>WNGS01005641.1:7120269-7148599 GCA_020271785.1 Procambarus virginalis
CTTTATTACCCTTCTTTGTATTCTGAAACAATGGAAACTGGGAAATAATTTCCTGGGTAAAAAATATGACAAGATTTTTGTCACACGTGAGCACTGTACTGTACTCACCCAGTTGTGCTTACCTACCTGTGCTCTTATTGGGGAATAAAACCTGACCTACAGTCCTTTGGTCCCGCCTCTCAACACTCAGTCTCCTAGTGTGCCGTTTTGCGATCTTATTGAACTCTGTCATGTGCGTATTTGGTCCCGCGTACGGTGGCTACCTACACTGCTTCGGTTCCATGTACGTTGTATTGGCTCATAACTCACACTGATGTTGTTGCTTCTAATGTGGCTATTGTTCATTCTAGTAATTAGCTATCTCTGTGTTCCCTTGTTCGAATACCGCCCATACTAAATGATCTAACCATGTCTTTCACTGAAAGTTGTGTATATGGTTATCAGGTATTTTCTCTCTTCCAGTGATGCAATGCTTAATTTCTCTTCTCTTTATTCGCAACCCATTCCTCTCGCCTCAGGGGCTGGTCGTGGCATACAATTAATATTCATCAGCTTACTTTTATCTTTAATGAGATAATCCATGCCGATGCCGCATATACCAGCAGTAATGGTGTTAGTAGTAGCAGCAAAGTAATAGTGGTTGTAGTGTAACAATCCGGTGAGTGTATGTAACCTCTCCTGGCCTCCTACTGACACCTTACACATTGCTGTACACTCGCGAATCTTTGCAACATCATGCGTCGCAAACCACCTCACTCGTGTTGTTCATGCACTCACAGGCAACACAAAAGGAACACTTCACTAATTATTTACCAACCACAACCGCTGGTGCGTAAACTGGTAGTGGATATTTACTGGAACATAAAGAATTACGGCAAACGTTCGTAAATTATTGAAACAAACTCTGTTTTCCCTTAGTCCAGGAAGGACCGAAATGTCGTCGTCCCTTCACCTTCTAGTGTGTGGTCTGGTCAACATTCTTCAGCCACGTTATTGTGACTCATCGCCTGCACCTACCATTAGTAGTAACTGATGAATGATGTCAAGTTGTAGTTGCACATAAAATACCTTTCTATTTGACACCCATATTACAACCAGTTACTTTTACAGGTGTTGCCTGGATGTGAAAAAGAGGTGTACGGTTCTGACAGCTATTGGGCATGCTTTACCCGTCACATGGCCCAGACCACATTCCATCCAGTAGGTACATGCAAGATGGCCCCACCTTCTGACCCTTATGGTGTTGTTGATCACACACTCAAGTAAGTATTCTAGATCTATTGGTATACATGCATGCTATGTTACTATTGCATTTAGAAAAATCTCTACACTATATAAGACTGGACCAAAACATTTTAAGCTTAATGTAATCTAGAACTAAATGGAGAGAGGGGGGGGGGGGTGGGAGGGATACCTTACCTTGAGGATACCTTGAGGTGCTTCCGGGGCTTATCGTCCCCGCGGCCCGGTCATCGACCAGGCCTCCTGATTGCTGGACTGATCAACCAGGCTGTTGGACGCGGCTGCTCGCAGCCTGACGTATGAGTCACAGCCTGGTTGATCAGGTATCCTTTGGAGGTGCTTATCCAGTTCTCTCTTGAACACTGTGAGGGGTTTGCCAGTTATATCCCTTATGTGTAGTGGAAGCGTGTTGAACAGTCTCGGGCCTCTGATGTTGATAGAGTTCTCTCTCAGAGTACCAGTTGCACCTCTGCTTTTCAACGGGGGTATTCTGCACATCCTGCCATGTCTTCTGGTCTCATGTGATGTTATTTCTGTGTGCAGGTTTGGGACCAGCCCCTCTAATATTTTCCACGTGTAAATTATTATGTATCTCTCCCGCCTGCGCTCAAGGGAATACAGATTTAGGCTCTTTAGTCGGTCCCAATAGTTTAGATGTTTTACCGAGTGGATTCTAGCAGTAAAGGATCTCTGCACGCTCTCCAGGTCAGCAATTTCACCAGCAGTGAAAGGGGCTGTCATTGTGCAGCAGTACTCCACTCTAGAGAGCACAAGCGTTTTGAAAAGTGTCATCATCGGTATAGCATCTCTAGTGTGAAAAGTTCTTGTTATCCAACCTGTCATTTTTCTTGCAGTTGTGACGGCTACTTTATTGTGTTCTTTAAAGGTAAGGTCTTCCGACATGAGTACACCCAGATCCTTTACATTGCCTTTTCGTTCTATGTTATGATTTGCCTGAGTTTTGTACGTGGTTTCCGTTTTTATATTTTCATTTTTTCCATAGCGCATGAGCTGGAACTTGTCTTCGTTAAACACCATATTATTTTCTGTAGCCCATAGAAAGACCTGATCTACATCTGACTGGAGGTTCGCCGTGTCCTCTGTGTTGCCTACTCTCATGAAGATCCTAGTGTCATCTGCAAAGGATGATACAGTGCTATAGGTTGTGTTCTTGTCTATGTCCGATATGAGGATGAGAAAAAGTACTGGAGCAAGCACAGTACCCTGGGGGACTGAGCTCTTAATGGTTGACGGGTTGGATTTTATTTTGTTGACTATTACACATTGGGTTCTGTTGGTCAGGAAATTGTAGATCCATCTGCCTACTTTTCCGGTAATTCCTTTTGAGCGCATTTTATGGGCAATAACACCATGGTCACATTTATCAAAAGCTTTTGCGAAATCTGTGTAAATTACATCAGCGTTTTGTTTGTCTTCCATAGCATCTAATGCCATATCATAGTGGTCCAGCAACTGCGACAGGCAAGTTCTGTTCTGAAACCTGTTCTGAAACCATGTTGTCCGGGGTTATGGAGATGCTGTGATTCCATGTATTTTGTGATCTTACTTCTTAGCACTCGCTCAAAAATTTTTATGATGTGCGATGTTAGTGCTATCGGTCTGTAATTTTTTGCCTCTGCCTTATTTCCTCCTTTATGAAGTGGTGCTATCTCTGCTGTTTTTGGGTGGGTGAATTTTATATATTCACCTGTGCAGCTGAGCTTATAGCAGTGGCATAGTTTGGAACTGTGTTCCCCATACACTTTGAACATGAACTCACTGATATCCTTAAGGCAGGTTTCTCCATAGTAAAATTGTATATGTGATTGGAGGTTCTAAATAATATAAATCTATATGGTCATGGTGAAATGAATTAAAAGAAACAAAATATTAGATGTTGGAGCCACAATTAAGTACTCTAAGACAAAACTCTTGAGAGTAACAGCCTGGGTGCTTCACTGAGTAAAAGATAATTGCCTACTACATTTTTTCTCAGGCTTGGAGTGCTTTGACTACCCCTCATTTTTGTTCTGAAGCCATCATATCATCTGACGTGTATAAACATTCTTGTTAGATAATACAAAACGAGTCAATTACAGTAAGCCCAAGTAAAGCTAACATTTTCTGGCAACCATTTCATGAATAAAATCTTCATGTTTTGTAGGGAAAAATCTCTGCATCACAAGTTAAATTGCATTCTTCAAAGGAGAACCAAGATATTTTTAACTGGAAAATAAATAACACGTATTTTTTTCAGGTTACGAGGGATTTCAGGGCTGCGTGTAGTGGATGCTTCAATCATGCCAGTAATCGTGTCTGGCAACCTGAATGCTCCAGTTATTATGATTGGAGAAAGAGCCGCTGATCTTATTAAACAAGACTGGAACGTCGCCATATAATTGTTGTAAAATGACAATCCTCGATACACACAACTCCTGATACAATTTTGGCCACAGTGTAGGTGAATTTTATATATGAACATAGCTCATGGAATGCTGAAAACCAGAAGAACCATAAAAACTTTGTCAAGCACTTTTGCTATTAAGGTATGCACAGGACATACAGTATTACAAAATGTGTGTTGACTCAAGCAGGCCAAAGTGAAGTCAACAGAAGGATCACATCACGTTTGAAAATTACTATTTATGTAATGTCTTAGCTTGTATATTTGCTTCAAAGTAATATATATGCATTAATTCTATTAGTTTAATTGCTTGGAACATCAATCTATGTTAGCTTGTATGTTTAGCACAATCTGCAAAATTGCATGTATTTTTCAAATGTGACATGACCCTTCTCTCGACCTGACTTTGGTCTTCTTGGGTCAACACATCCTTTGTACTCTGTTCTCAAAAAAGGGAGGGAACAAATTTGTTATACTGTTTCAAAATGGTATAAAACAATTTGAATTTCAAAACAGAAACAAGTATTTATTTCTGTTTTGAAACCAGAAAAAAGTATTAAGGTCATAAGTGTATACAATAGATAGCATGGCAAAGATGAAAATATATCTTTAAACAGATGGTTGGAACACACACTAAGAGGCGGTAGTGGCTTATAAAATGTGGAAAATTTATTTGTATAATCACACCAGTATACAAGCACACTTCACAAACTCAGCGACACTAATGTACTATATACATGTAACGAGTGTCATGGAGCGTGTGAACAGGATGTGAAGAATTAAAACCCTTTATGTAACAGATTAATTATTAATCTCTGTTAGCAAAGATACTAAGATTAATCTGTGTGGAATGTTAATCATGTACAGTAAATTTTAAAAATATAGTCAAATATTATTTTCTTACATTTATAGCAAGTTAAGCTGTTTTTTTATTTTATTCTTACATTATACCTTTTTTAATCATTAACAAGGACTTTCATTTAGTTCTGAGTTCTAATATAAAAGATATATATTTGGTTAGAGATTTAATTTAATTGAAAATTCAACCCAAGTGCTGCCTCTTGTCTTGTTTCTATCACAAGGCAGCTAGAAATAGTACAGTTTCTGTTCTGAAGAGCCCTACTGATTTACTGCCATATCCATTTGCCTGTTAAATATTATAAATTTGTATAATGATATAATAAGAATAAAAATATATGTATGTAGATGTAATTTTCACATCCTAATAGATTAAATCTTTGAACAATATAGAAAGTAAAAATACAGCTTTGAATGAAATGTAAAACTTCTGAGCAGAAGCCTTTACATGTAATTTGCTTTTACTGTAATAAATTATAGAAAAGACCTTGTTCTGTTTTACAGTTTTCTGCCATCTTGTTCTCAAAGTTTCTTTCTGCCTCTCTTTTTTGCTGTCATGTAGTTGTTTCTTGCTTGTTTGTATTACTGGTATATTAGAGGGTTGGGCCACTTTGTACATTGATTCCATTTTGACTTTTGTTCTTTGGCCCTCTCACAATTTCCGTTGAGCCAATCCTATTTTCTAGTTCCGCAACTCTGTTTTGGTATAAAATTTTTTGTACCTTATTTTTTCTAACCAGGATTTACTGCACCAGTCACTTTCCTTCACCGACTATATTCTCACTAACACTTCAACTAATTCCTTCTTATCAGTCACACACTTCTGTATTTCTACCCAAATGCTTTGACACTTTCTTTATATGAAGACTGCTAATTTTTATTATATTCCAATTTGTGAGTACAAAAGATACTTGAATTAAGAGAGAATTCTATAACAAATGTTCCAGATATGTGTGATTATTTAATTCAAAATGATCTGCTACCAGAAATCTTAGCCAAATGTCCCCAGTTTGCTAACTGTAGGTAATAACTGAGTGATTGTAACCCATCCACCACTGCACACTGGATGGGGGCGGTGTACAGGACAAACAACAAACATAACATATTTTTTATGAAAAGATATAGATAACAACAAAATTAACCAATGAATATAAAGCAAATTTTGATGCTAGCAATGTACTGTACATTTAAGTGATTAGGCCATTGTCTTGAAATTTCACATACTTATCTTCTTATGTGCGAGTGATGGTGGTGAGAGTGCGATAGTGAGCCAGCTCTCCAGGAGTGACTGAAGGCACCAACTTTGCTGCTGCAACACTGAAGTCCTCTTCCTCAACCACAACAATGGCATTCTCTTCCTGTACCACACCTGGGAGCGTTTATTATTACTTTTTAAATGTATAACCTCTTCAATTCTGATAATAATCAGGTAGATCCGAAATTCAAAACTGCAGGACTTTTGAAAAAGTTAAAGGTCGGAGGCAATTGGTGAGAGGAGTCATAAAGAAGTCAGTGAATTGTGTAGGGTTTGTGAATTTGGCTATGATTCAAATATGTAAGATTATCTTTGTGACTGTGTGTAGGCAAGACAGATCACAATTGCACAGAATGTGCATTTATTTTTAACCTTAATGAATGCTGAATCATATGTACAGTACATAAGAAAAATCATTCATCAGGGAAGACTTTACCTGCTAATATTTGGGTGGTAATACGATGAAGAGCAGCATAAAGAGCATCCGTGCATAAAGCATAGAGGTCAGCACCAGTGAGTGTTAATGGCAACAGCTCTGCAATTTTTTCCATTTTCACACTTGACCCCAGAGGTATCCTGAAACCAACAACCAAGATAAAACAGAGTAGTCTAGATATGGTGAATGCATGAAACAGAAAAAAAAAAGCCACAATCTTGCTGGCTTGGTGCCTTCTTTATTAATTACTTATTCAGACTTATATGTAAAAGGTCAAATCAAACTAAACAATAAAAGTACTGTAATACTAAAAGTCACTACAGCATTATCTCTTGATTTCACATGATAATCAATATACAGTATTGAAAAAATCGATAGGAGCCGTAAGGAGAATTTGAACTTATGCTCTGGGTACTCCCAAGCACCCATCCAAATGATATATTAGTAATACACAATAAGCAACATACTTACTTGGATGTGACAGCTTTCAAAACTTTAATCTGGTTTGCACGATCTTCACAGACACCCAAAAATACTAGTTTCTCAAATCTGCAACAATTAATCAAGTGGAAAAGATCACATTACAGATGTACAGTAGCAGAAGAGCACACTAATAAATTCTGACATTAAATTATGAAACATGACTACACTATAAGCAATTGTACTATAATACAATAACAATCTGTATTTTTATTTAAATAATTACTAATATCATTCTGTGATAAATTAGCACTTGATACCAGCTCACCTTCCAGGACGAAGGAGACCGGGATCAATAAGATCAGGTCGGTTTGTGGCGGCCAACACAAACACATCCGCTGCACTTGATACACCATCTAACTCTGCCAACAGAGCTGACACAATCCTGAGAAGTGAAAACTGGAGTTAGAGAGAAATGCATTCATCAAAATTCTGCAATGCCAATAAGCAACGAGTACTCCAGGGTTGAGAAATATTGCAGTAACTCTTCCTGTTTCTGTCTCAAATATATAACTTAATTTGATCTTACCACAATATTACAGTACAGTATATTTAAGCCCTGATATGGTGAGTGCATAAAGTGCCACATTAGGGAGAACACAACTGAATACACATCAGGTTTTCCACATTCCATCCTCTAACATTTGTCTTTCATGATGAGCAACTCTTAGTATGATAAAAAAAAAAATGTTAATTCAGCTACTACAGTGTATACAGTGGAACCTCGTATGACGAGCGCCTCAATTTACGAGCATTTTGAATAACGAGCAAGCCGATCGGCGGCAATTTGTCTCGATTAGCGAACGCTTGATTGATTAACGAGAAAACCACATGTTGCGTTCCTGCACATTCTTTGATGCCTCCGATGATTCAAATAAATAATTTTTTTGTTTAAAGATGATAATAATGTTGGGATGTGAAAGGGTGACTGCTGTAATGTTGCAAAGCATTTACTTTTTTTTGTAGAATAAAAAACAAATGAAGAATTTTGAAAAACAGAACAAATATCGAAAAGGTTCGTCAGGTAGGCTGCTCCATGTTTCTTAATAAAAAAAAAATTGAAAAAATTTGAAACACGGACAAATGCCATAAAGGTTTGTTCAGTGTTTGCTGGGTAGGCTGCTCCATTATTAATAAATAAATGAAAAATACAAAACAAATTAAACACATTTGAAACATTATGGAGCATCCTACCCGACAAACACTGAACAAACCTTTATGACATTTGACTGTTTCAATTTTTTTTTCCCAAGAAACATGGAGCAACCTACCTGACAAACACCGAATGAACCTTTTGCTATAAAAATATGAAAAAAGGAACAAATTTGAAGAAAGTAAAATGTCATAAAGGTTTGTTCAGTGTATGTAAGGTAGGCTGCTCCATTATTTAAAACATTGAATATCATATTGATGTTTTTCGGTGGTAGAATGGATTAATTTGATTTCCAATATTTTAAATGGGGAAATTCGTTTTGAAAGACGAGCCTTTCACATAACGAGCTCGGTGCCGGAACGGATTAAATTCGTCTTTCAAGGTTCCACTGTAAATTCTCATGCCTGCTGTATTTGACAGTGCTGTATAAGCAAACTATGCTGTCAAAAGAAAAAGTTACTAAATAAAGCATATAACTAGACAGCAGAAGAAAGAGCATGAAGAGTTACCTATCCATTACTCCACCCGAGTCACCAGAGCGTCCACGGTTCGGAGCTAGGGAATCCAGCTCGTCAAAGAATATGACACAGGGAGCAGCAGCACGAGCTCGGGCGAATACTGCCAATGAAGAAACCATACTACAGTATATACAACACACCACAACATTATAAAGATATGCAACATAGAACTGTTTATTTTCTTAACCGAATACACTATACTGGTTTATAAAATAGTGTTAAATGAAAGAGGGATGTGGCAACATCCCTGTTAGTTTTAACTCAAATTAAAAAGAATCAAATCTTATATAATGTAAAGAAAAGCTTAATCTTTCCATAAGAACAAATTTTGCACCACCTGACAATGAATACTTCCATCCATGGATAACAATACCAACACAACAACACACATTTTCCTTATGCTGCAAAAAGCAAAATTAGGCCCAAATGATTAAATACAGTACATATAAATTAAACGCAAAACTCCAAAGGTAACCAAGTAGAATTAAACAGATTTTCATAAGAAAATAATCCCCTTTAAGGATGTTCAAGTGCCCCATGAGCTCTGCAACAGCGTACAGTGACTGACCTTGACGCACATTCTCCTCACTCTGGCCAACATACATATTAAGCAGTTCAGGACCTTTCACCGACATGAAGTTCAGACCACATTCAGTAGCCACAGCTTTAGCCAAGAGAGTTTTGCCTGTTCCAGGCGGCCCGTACAACAGCACACCTGTGGAAATCAAACTTGGTTACTTTAGGAATAACTGTGCTGCTGATTATAGTAACAAAATATTAACGATAAAAAATATCCAAGAAATAAAAATGTACTAAAAATACCATATAGGATAAAAAATATAATGGAAGACATTATGTCTAGAGCAAGTTCTCTCTTGACTTATCATTAATAAACTACAAATCTGTTCTGGATGGACAAGATCCGGACTAGAAAACAGAAAGCTCATTCCCAGCTGCACCATCCTTTGCCAATACATCCAGCAGGTAAATACAATGGTTGAAGACTTGTCATGCAGTTCAGAAAATCTTGAATGGATAATTGATAGAATAGGATAAAATTAAAATGGTTTAATCTATTATTATTATTACATTCATTCATTTATCATTATCATTCCATCTGGAAAAAATCTTCAGGAAAAATGTGAGGAAAATTTTGAGAAGCCTCCACAAAGGAAGAAGAGCCAGCCATAGAATACAGATCCAGACCACCCTCCCAACCATGTGCTGAGGTAAGAGTCATAGCACCCACTAACACATCCTCAACTCATCCCAGGACGGAAAAAAAAAAAAAGACTCACAATGAAACACGGGTGGGGACTGAAGGCTCTAAAACAGTTCCAACACTTCTGACTTGGTTTACAGTACTTTTGCTCAATATTTTGTATACAGTATACATACTGCAACAAAAAGCAAAGTCTATATCTTGTGTAAACAAGAATAATATCTTCAAATTACTGTGCATCAGAACTATTCGCATCAATGCAACTATAAAATGAATGATATTAATGAAATTATTGTATTCCAATGAAAACTGGCACCTAGAATAATCCTAATGATTATCTTGAAGACATATCATTGAATATCATATCATTATCATTGAAGACATGTGTAACACAAAAATTTCAAAAATATATTTCCAATCAAGGTATTGAAAAAGATAAGGAGGAGGATATAATTTGAATACACTGTAGAAGATAACAAATAACCATCAAGATAGCTTGCCTGAACGACGAAGTCTGCTAGACACAAGAGAGGGATGGCGAAGAGGAAGCTGAATAGTGTTGATGACCTGGCGCTTAGCATCTTCCAAGCCTCCAACTTCATTCCATCGCACCTGTGGAATACGCGGAGCTCCCAGAGCTTCACTACGAATTGACTGTAATTCATCTGCAATACAACCAAGAACAATAGATACTAACTCTCTCTAGCTGCTACCTTACACTCACTTGCTATAATCTTACACAGTTACACTTTAGATCTTCTCAGATAGTTAATAGCAGTAGTGATTTTTTTAGTCTATTTCTACCTCTCTCAACATATAACAGATATATCGCCAAAGCCTTATCACTTTTNTTCAAAATAGTGTACTGTATTCTGTTCCAGTAATGACCTCCATTTTTAGCCAGCAGTAGACTACCCAACACAGGTGCCCTCATCCTCACTCCTCTGCCTTTCTGCATCTGTCACCATGTTTTCATTATAGATCCCGGTAATAGTGGACTTGCCTGGAGTTGGCAACAATCTCCAGACCATCCATCCATCTTTGGTCTCACATGGACTGTCAACCCAGGTTCTGCCTCCATATCCTCAATATTGCAAATCCTGCTCACATCAAGAACTATCTCAACAACAGGCAAGGTTAATAAAGATTTATAGCTGTACCATATTTCAGTACAATACAGTATATTAAAGATTTTATCATACAAAGTACTATCTTAAATTTAACTTATTACAATAACAAATTAGGAATCCCAAACACTTCAAGTGCAGTATTACATTTGCAGCAGAAAAATATTAGTTTTAAATTTGTGTACCAGTTGCATATATATTAATCATAAAGTCAAGTTTTATATTGCCAAGTGCATCAGTGATTTCAGTAGTTCCATGAACAGATAAAAGCCACAACCCCAAGTTATTACTGTCACTCAGCATTATACAGGTACAATATTTATCTGTGTTACATTTAATAAAAAAATTGACATCTTACAGACTGAACATTTGAAGTAGAGAGTATCTGTGATGATCAGAACCTGTAGTCTTTACAGTAATACTCTTCCACAGTATCTGTGGGTATAGTTGAACACAGTTAAGATACAATTAATCATTTACATTTTATATGCATGCAACAGCTTGTATTTAACCAGTGCCCTGATCACTAGGTCCTCTAACAAGTCCGATGGGTGTGGAGGGGAACGCCTGGAGCCTGGCAGAAGAGGGTGACCCGTACTGGCCTGATCTTCAGTACCTCTTCATCTCTGCTACTCCAGCTGCTGATGCAGGACTCCTCTTAACTGATGTGATTGGTTTTAAGAGAGATGTAAGCTTAATGCCATTTCTGTTTTGTGAGGAAATAAGCCAGCCTGACAAGTGTATGTTTGCACCTAGATGTACCTACAGGGTTCAGCATGCGGTACTCCATTTCTCCCTCTTGCTCCTTCCAGCCATGCCTTCCCTCTTGCTACTTCCACCCGTGCCTCCCCTCTTGCTCCTTCCACCCGTGATTTCCCTCTTGCTCCTTCCACCTGTGATTTCGCTCTTGCTCCTCCACCCGTGATTTCCCTCTTGCTCCTTCCACCTGTGATTTCCCTCTTGCTCCTTCCACCCATGACTTCCCTCTTGCTCCTTCCACCTGTGACTTCCCTATCCTCTAAACACCGTCTAAACACATACTACCTAAACAAACACCTAAACACATACTACCACCACCACTACACCTATACTACTATAACCATTGATACACCCTACACCACCATCACTCATATCTACCACCCCCACATCACTGGAGGATCGATATACAACACAATTCTAGAGATGTAATGAAATTCTCATATCCTATATGTGGTTAGCAAGTGGAATTTATTGAAAGTAGACATTGCTGAAGCCACTTCCATTCACAACTTAGGGAAAAATACACAGAACTTGAACATAAACTGAAGTAATAATTGTGCCAGGCATTAAAAGCTAGGAAACGGAACATAAAGATCTAGATTTAATTTCTTAATAATTGCTGATACATAAGCATAACATTGCACCACCACAACCCACATTCTACAACCACATTTTCCATATTACCATCACCTCACACATCCTACTTTCATGCACCCAAACAGTCCCACCACCACCACCACCCCATATTCTATGACTATACTAACTATCCACATCAAATATCTACAAAACTGTACTCCACCAACCCATTCCACAAAAACCAGCCACATCATCTTCGCACTCAGCCAATAGAGAACCCTGATATTGTTTTCCAGTTCTTCCAGACGTACTTTGGCCCTATTAAGGGCCATGATGGATTCAACATAGGACCCATGTTAACTCGACCAAAGAGTCGGGGGACTGTAAAGTTGAGGTCTCGAAACCCCCACGACCCTCCACTCATTGACCCTAATTTCCTCAGCCATCCAGACGATATCACCACCTTTATACGAGGTCAGTGTTTCGGATAATCGTTTATAATAATTATTTAATGTTCCAGAAATCTTGGGAGTGCATAATTATTTTCTGTAATCATGATAGTTTCACCATTAACATTACCATCATGGGCAGTTCACCATACACTTCCTTACTATGGATAGTTTTAACACTGTGTTCAGTGTCATAAGATGGGCTTAGCATACAGTATTTATCTTTGCTAGTATATACTTGTTCAAAGTGCTTGCAGTGGAGTTCCCTGGGTCTTTATAACCAATTAGTAGGCACTGGATAATGTAACTAGTTCCAGTGCTTGGCCGCCTTGACCACTTATCACACCTGCAAGGCATGCAAACCTGCACTTGTGTAGCCTCAGTATTGCCACCATCATGACAATAACAGTATGGCCAAGCAGCATATAAAGATGTTTGGGGAAAGGCAGCTCTATGGTAAATCAGTATCACCTGTACAGTATGATTTTAGCATGGAAGAGAAGTACTGTATTGCTATGTAGGATACGTAAGTGGCAAGTTTCACATGTCACAACCTCTGGTAAATGCCTTGGTGGCTTCCAGAATGGGGATAAATTTCTTTTTTTTACAGATTATACAGAATTAATAACAAGTTTCCTGCTTTGGGAGCTAATATCCTTACTTTTCAACTTCACTGACGTACAGAAACCCAGAGGCATTGATGTACCTGCTTGGCCACTCATACAACTACACACACACTATCTGCTAATCCATGCCATGAAGAATTTCAATGACCCTGATTATTTTTACAAGGTTGACAAACTGGTCACCTTGTATGATAGAGCAAATCCACAAAGAATGTATTTTGTTTAAGAAATTTTCCCACTGGTAATTTGGCAGCCACAAAAGATGCTCTGGAGCATATTCAACAAGCAGCACACAGGGCTATTACCTGGGCACAGGGATATTATCTCTCTCGTCTCCTTTGTAGCGAGTACATTTGGAGAGCTTCGAGAGGATCCCAATAATTTAGGTATTTTATCGCGTCTCTTTATGCCGTATATATTTTCGGCATTTTCTCTATTTCAGCGATCTCTCACGCTCTGAAGGAGCAAACATCATTATTCCCAGATCCTTTAGATGCTGCTTTCCTACTATCATCCCTCGATAAGCCGCTGGCTTTCTGTCCTCATTGAGGCCACTAGGGTTAGTGGCCCTCGGGTAAATCTGGTACAAATACATCATTAATTATTTTTAAGTGTTTATTACTGCAATTTCCATCTTCAGCAGGCATTATGCATGTCTTGGAAGCATACTTTGTGTGCTTATCCCACAATGTAACGTTAATAAGTTGTGATTTTTTCAGGTATAAAGTTTGCTCTTGCGATAGGCAACACCCAAGCTCTGAAGGGTGACCATGGAGCAAAATTCTACAATACGGTAAATTTTTTTTTATTTTACACTTCCAATAGTCAAAACTTCAGCAAGCCCTATCATAATGTACTCTGGTCAAAACATGAGTCCTCACTTGGTAACACTTGTATTCTTGGAGCAAAGCGTATCTTCAGACTTGGAAAAATTAAGCTTATTAAATAATAATAAAATATTTATTGCGGATCCATGGACATGTACTGTAGAGCAACACCTACACAATGTGGGTCATAGGCATCCTGGACTTAATCTGGGTTTCCAAAAATTGCTCTCTCTTTGACTTATCACTAAATTTTATGGAGTTATCTTATAGCAAATGATATTCTCCATTTTCAAGGACCATTGATAAATGGCATCATCCATATCCTCATGTCTGGAAGGTTTCAATGTGTTTATGTAACTTTTCTTTCCACCACTGCTCTCTATTGTATCCATAAACAATATGATCTACTTCCTTTGCTTTTTTATCACATAAGAAAATTCCTCTTCATCTTGTCTGATGTACTCTTGCCACACACCATGGCTTCAACTCACACAAAATATCTGAAGAAAAGCCTATGAAAATGCTTGAGTAATGAGATCAAACTGAGTGCACACAAAACACATCAGGGAATGCGTGCACTTACAAAAGTCAACAACAACAGAGGTAGGGGGTCTGGTAGCCTGGTGGATAGCGCGCAGGACTCGTAATTCTGTGGCGCGGGTTCGATTCCCGCACCAGGCAGAAACAAATGGGCAGTTTCTTTCACCCCTGAATGCCCCTGTTACCTAGCAGTAAATAGGTAGATGGGAGTTAGTCAGCTGTCACAGGCTGCTTCCTGGGGTGTAATTACCTAAGTGTAATTACCTAAGTGTAGTTACAGGATGAGAGCTACGCTCGTGGTGTCCCGTCTTCCCAGCACTCTTTGTCATATAACGCTTTGAAACTACTGACGGTCTTGGCCTCCACCACCACCTCCCCCAACTTGTTCCAGCCGTCTACCACTCTGTTTGCGAAAGTAAATTTTCTTATATTTCTTCGGCATCTGTGTTTAGCCAGTTTATATCTATGACCTCTTGTTCTTGAAGTTCCAGGTCTCAGGAAATCTTTCCTGTCGATTTTATCAATTCCTGTTACTATTTTGTATGTAGTGATCATATCACCTCTTTTTCTTCTGTCTTCTAGTTTTGGCATATTTAATGCTTCTAACCTTTCCTCGTAGCTCTTACCCTTCAGTTCTGGGAGCCACTTAGTAGCATGTCTTTGCACCTTTTCCAGTTTGTTGATGTGCTTCTTAAGATATGGGCACCAAACAACAGCTGCATATTCTAGCTTTGGCCTAACAAAAGTCATGAACAATTTCTTTAGTATATCCCCATCCATGTATTTAAAAGCAATTCTGAAGTTAGAAAGCATAGCATAGGCTCCTTGCACAATATTCTTTATGTGGTCTTCAGGTGATAGTTTTCTATCTAGAACCACCCCTAGATCTCTTTCTTTATCAGAGTTCTTTAAAGATTTCTCACATAATATATAGGTTGTGTGGGGTCTATGTTCTCCTATTCCACATTCCATAACATGACATTTATTAACATTAAATTCCATTTGCCAAGTGGTGCTCCATATACTTATTTTATCCAGGTCTTCTTGAAGGGCATGACAATCATCTACATTTCTTATCCTTCCTATTATCTTAGCATCATCAGCAAACATGTTCATATAATTCTGTATACCAACTGGTAGATCATTTATGTAGACAATAAACATCACTGGTGCAAGAACTGAACCCTGTGGTACTCCACTTGTGACATTTCTCCAGTCCGATACATTGCCTCTGATCACAGCCCTCATTTTTCTATCAGTCAGAAAGTTTTTCATCCATGTTAGAAGCGTACCTGTCACTCCTCCAATATTTTCCAGTTTCCAGAACAACCTCTTATGTGGAACTCTGTCGAAAGCCTTTTTTAGGTCCAGATAGATGCAGTCAGCCCAACCATCTCTTTCCTGTAATATCTCTGTTGCTCGATCATAAAAACTGAGTAAATTCGATACACAGGATCTACCAGATCGAAAACCATACTGTCTGTCTGATATTATATCATTTCTCTCCAGGTGTGCTACCCATTTAGTTTTAATTATTTTTTCCAATATTTTGACTATTACACTTGTCAATGATACCGGTCTATAATTAAGGGGGTCTTCCCTGCTTCCACTCTTGTAAATTGGAACTATGTTAGCCTTTTTCCACACATCAGCTACAACTCCTGTAAACAGGGATGCCTGAAAGATCAGTTGAAGAGGGATGCTGAGCTCAGGTGCACATTCTCTCAGAACCCATGGTGAAACTCCATCTGGACCAACTGCTTTGTTCTTATTTAGCTCTTTGAGCATTTTTTCCACTTCGTCTCTAGACACCTATGTGCTCTATGTTGTTCTCTGGAATTCTTATTATATCTGGTTCCCTGAAGATTTCATTTTGTACAAACACACTTTGGAACTTTTCGTTTAATGTTTCACACATTTCCTTTTCATTTTCCGTGAATCTATTTCCCATTTTCAACCTCTGAATATTATCCTTTACCTGCAATTTGTTGTTTATGAATTTATAGAATAGACCTGGTTCTGTTTTACATTTCTCTGCAATCCCTTTTTCAAAATTTCTTTCTGCCTCTCTCCTCACTGCCGTGTAGTTGTTTCTCGCATCTTTGTATCGCTGGTATGATTGGGGGTTTGGCCTCTTCCTGTATTGATTCCATTTTTGTGTCTTTTGGTCTCTGGCCCTCTCGCACTTTCTGTCGAACCAATCCTGTTTCCTAGTTCTGCTTCTCTGTTTTGGTATAAATTGTATGTGTGTGTGTGTGTGTGGTGGTGTGGAAAAAAAAAGTAGTTAGAAAACAGTTGATTGACAGTCGAGAGGCGGGCCGAAAGAGCAAAAGCTCAACCCCCGCAAACACAACTAGGCGAGTACAATACCTAGGTGAACACAAACACAACATAAAATGTCAATTTAAATAAGTTTAGTATAGAATAAGCTTATTTAAACATTTCTAAAATACATACAGTATAAATGTTTTATTTCAAATATTTACAAATAAAAAAAGGAAGATTAGGATTTATAGGACCTTCCAAATTTATATGATTTGATGGAAAAATACAATGAACAAACTACCAGATTTGTTCCAATAAGTATGAATTTTGGAGAGGAAATCCAGTCAGCCAAGTTGATCAGTTGCTTGGAGGGAACTCTGGATTTTTAGAGTACATTGTATACATTTAGGTAAAATAGTATACAAGGGCATGAAATATAAATAAATATAATACACTGTTTAAACATAAAATTGTTATCTGCCATTTTATAAGTTTAGATTAAAAAAGACCTGGCTAAATACATTTGGAAATAGATTGGCAGACTTTTGGAATATGTTGCCAGGTAAACTAATAGATGTGGGGTCATTGAATGTTTTAAAGTGTAGGTTAGAACTATCTACTAGTAGATATGATTGGATATAAACAGGAACTGCCTTGCATGGGCATGCAGTATTGGTCTTCTGAAGTTTCCAGTATTTTTATGTTTTGTTATTAGCCTTGCCTTGTGGAAGTGCTTTATCAAGTACAGTAGAGGTGGTAATAATTTGTATGACCAAGTTAGCATTACCTACTATTAGTGTTGTCCAGACCACACACTAGAAGGTGAAGGGACGACATTTCAGTCCGTCCTGGACCATTCTCAAGTCGATCTGTCGATCAATCAGTCAATCAATCGACTTGAGAATGGTCCAGGAAGGACCGAAATGTCGTCGTCCCTTCACCTTCTAGTGTGTGGTCTGGTCAACATTCTTCAGCCACGTTATTGTGACTCATCGCCTGCACCTACCATTAGTAGTAACTGATGAATGATGTCAAGTTGTAGTTGCACATAAAATACCTTTCTATTTGACACCCATATTACAACCAGTTACTTTTACAGGTGTTGCCTGGATGTGAAAAAGAGGTGTACGGTTCTGACAGCTATTGGGCATGCTTTACCCGTCACATGGCCCAGACAACATTCCATCCAGTAGGTACATGCAAGATGGCCCCACCTTCTGACCCTTATGGTGTTGTTGATCACACACTCAAGTAAGTATTCTAGATCTATTGGTATACATGCATGCTATGTAACTATTGCATTTAGAAAAATCTCTACACTATATAAGACTGGACCAAAACATTTTAAGCTTAATGTAATCTAGAACTAAATGGAGAGAGAGGGGGGTGAGGGTGGGAGGGAGGGTGAATTTATATATTCACCTGTGCAGCTGAGCTTATAGCAGGGCATAGTTTGGAACTGTGTTCCCCATACACTTTGAACATGAACTCACCGATATCCTTAAGGCAGGTTTCTCCATAGTAAAATTGTATATGTGATTGGAGGTTCTAAATAATATAAATCTATATGGTCATGGTGAAATGAATTAAAAGAAACAAAATATTAGATGTTGGAACCACAATTAGTACTCTAAGACACAACTCTTGAGAGTAACAGCCTGGGTGCTTCACTGAGTAAAAGATAATTGCCTACTACATTTTTTTCTCAGGCTTGGAGTGCTTTGACTACCCCTCTTTTTGTTCTGAAGCCATCATATCATCTGACGTGTATAAACATTCTTGTAGATAATACAAAACGAGTCAATTACAGTAAGCCAAGTAAAGCTAACATTTTCTGGCAACCATTTCATGAATAAAATCTTCATGTTTTGTAGGGAAAAATCTCTGCATCACAAGTTAAATTGCATTCTTCAAAGGAGAACCAAGATATTTTTAACTGGAAAATAAATAACACGTAATTTTTTTCAGGTTACGAGGATTTCAGGGTTGCGTGTAGTGGATGCTTCAATCATGCCAGTAATCGTGTCTGGCAACCTGAATGCTCCAGTTATTATGATTGGAGAAAGCCGCTGATCTTATTAAACAAGACTGGAACGTCGCCATATAATTGTTGTAAATGACAATCCTCGATACACACAACTCCTGATACAATTTGGCCACAGTGTAGGTGAATTTTATACATGAACATAGCTCATGGAATGCTGAAAACCAGAAGAACCATAAAAACTTTGTCAAGCACTTTTGCTATTAAGGTATGCACAGGACATACAGTATTACAAAATGTGTGTTGACTCACAAAGCCAAAGTGAGTCACAAAAGGATCACATCACGTTTGAAAATTACTATTTATGTAATGTCTTAGCTTGTATATTTGCTTCAAGTAATATATATGCATTAATTCTATTAGTTTAATTGCTTGGAACATCAATCTATGTTAGCTTGTATGTTTTAGCACATCTGCAAATTGCATGTATTTTTCAAATGTGACATGACCCTTCTCTCGACCTGACTTTGGTCTTCTTGGGTCAACATCCTTTGTACTCTGTTCTCAAAAAAGGGAGGGAACAATTTGTTATACTGTTTCAAAATGGTATAAACAATTTGAATTTCAAAACAGAAACAAGTATTATTTCTGTTTTGAAACCATAAAAAAGTATTAAGGTCATAAGTGTATACAAATATAGCATGGCAAAGATGAAAATATATCTTTAAACAGATGGTTGGAANACACCTGTGAGCTACGACACACCACCTGTGAGCTACGACACACCACCTGTGAGCTACGACACATCACCTGTGAGCTACGACACACCACCTGTGAGCTACGACACACCACCTGTGAGCTACGACACATCACCTGTGAGCTACGACACACCACCTGTGTGCTACGACACACCACCTGTGTGCTACGACACACCACCTGTGTGCTACGACACACCACCTGTGTGCTACGACACACCACCTGTGTGCTACGACACACCACCTGTGACACCGCAACCCGTCCTCGCAAATTCGTATAGTCAATATTGACTTATTAGTTACCTGCATAGGTGACATACTAAACATAATAGTTTCCCTTGAAAAGCTTCATAGAAAACACCGACCTTACCTAACCTACTTAGTATGTTAAAATAAGCATCTTATAGCTTCGTAATTACAATTGTTACTTAACCTATTATAGGTATAGGTTATGTAATAATTGTAATTATGAAGCAATAAGATGCTTATCTTAACATACTAAGTAGGTTAGGTAAGGTCGGTGTTTTCTATGAAGATTTTCAAGGGAAACTATTATGTTAAGTATGTCACCTATGCACTTATTTAATAAGTCAATATTGGCTATACGAATTTGCGAGGACGGGTTGCTAAAGTGTATTGAGGAAGGAGATCAATTGTTATTCTGGTGACTACATAACCCGTCTCTTGCAGTGAATGTTGATGTCCAGCTGGGCCCCGACGCCCGCCACTACACCACACAAGTGTGTCAAGGAATACCACCCATTACACCCAATCAACCGGTGATGATAACCATCAACCAGCTTGCAGCCGGACCGCCAAGGTCACCACCACCACCGTGTTGACCTACAAGACCCAGGTCTCCTCCACCCCGGGTCATCACACACTTCTCTTATGTCCATTAATGCCGACCTGTCTTTGTTTACATGCCCAGGTGTCCAACCCGTCCTCGCAAATTCGTATAGTCAATATCACCCGACATCCTTTATCAATGGAGTGCACGGGAGGGGGGAGGTGGGGAGGTGTGTGTGTGCCCGTGTGTGTCGCTTTTCTTCTCTGTGGTGGCGGCGCGTGCACACACCACCACCCAACAGGCGCGGAGTCGGTGTGCAGGTCAACCCAGCGATGGAATCTTGGCGCCCTTGACATTTGTCTTAACTTTAGATGGTACGTGAGGCCGGACACGTATGTTGCACCAGCACGCCTCCACACGTTGCACGAGCACGCCTCCACACGTTGCACGAGCACACGTCCACACGTTGCACGAGCACACGTCCACACGTTGCACGAGCACACCTCCACACGTTGCACGAGCACACGTCCACACGTTGCACGAGCACACGTCCACACGTTGCACGAGCACACCTCCACACGTTGCACGAGCACACGTCCACACGTTGCACGAGCACACCTCCACACGTTGCACGAGCACACGTCCACACGTTGCACGAGCACACGTCCACACGTTGCACGAGCACACCTCCACACGTTGCACGAGCACACGTCCACACGTTGCACGAGCACACGTCCACACGTTGCACCAGCACACGGCCATACTGAAAAAATTCTTTCTAATGAGCCACAGAAAGAACTTTGTCAGTGTCAGAGTAGTTAACGGATGGAATGCATTAGGCAGTGATGTGGTGGAGGCTGACTCCATACACATTTTATAATGTAGATATGATAAAGCCCAAAAGGCTCAGGAAACTGTACACCTGTTGATTGACAGTTGAGAGGCGGGACCAAAGAGCCAGAGCTCACCCCCGCAAGCACAAATAGGTCAGTACACGTCCTGTACCAAAAAGCACAAAACAGTCTCCAGGTACAGGTCACTGTACGAGCACAGTGACACGGTGTACACGGTGTACACGGTGTACAGTGACACGGTGTACAGTGACACAGTGTTCCCGGGACAGAACACGGGAGCTTACATAGGTCATGTCTTCACATATTCTGGACATGTTGCAGGACAACGGAGGTCTGTTGCTGGCGTTGTTGCATTGGTAACAAGGACACCCTTTACTTCAGGAAAAACACACCCGATATGGCAACTTTTACAGCTGGCATCTCCTACAAGTTGCAAAGTGGCTCGCCTTGTTGTACACTTTTGTTGCTGCTCACCTCTCTCACTTATGTCCCAGTATCCTAGTTGGTGTGTTCATCTTTATTGTTTGTTTGTTTTGCTGTATATCCCTTCTGATCCCTCACAGTTACATCATTCAGACTTCCTGGCACTCTGACCTCACTATATGGGCCAAGCGGGTACCCTGACCTCACTATATGGGCCAAGCGGGTACCCTAACCTCACTATATGGGACAAGCGGGTACCCTGACTTTACCCTGTCCACTTGGGGTCGTGGAGTAGGACGATAACGGGCCTGGATGATCATGGAGGTTCTACTGTGTCGGGACACTTCCTCTCTCAAGGTGACCAGGTGAGCCACTTGTTGTCACCTTCACGCGTGTTCCAGTCATCAGTCATTGTTATTACCTGAGTCAGGTTACACCCAGTCCACCACGACGGGTTTTGTCACCTTTTTTTGTCCGCAAATTAAAGATCACGTTTTCAATTTTTTATGTTGTTTAAAGGCTGAGGCGATAGTGTAAAAAGTCACCAACCCGCTCGTCTTCCTGATAACTCATCATAGTTTTCTATTATGGTATTACAGAACTGTTCATGTGATGGTAGTGTACCGTACTCTACCATGGTACTATAGTACTGCCTATGTGATGGTAGTGTACCGTACTCTACCATGGTACTATAGTACTGCCCATGTGATGGTAGTGTACCGTAACTGACGCGGGTCACAGAGGATAGTGAGGTACAGAACTCCAGTAATAAAAGACGAGGTCCACTTGAACACAGGAAACACAGGGCACAGACTACACTCAGGACCTCGGCACTAACAACTTTTCAGTCGTTGGACATGAACTAATTCTTAGTCATTTTCATCACAGAATATTGAGGCCCCTCACAGCCTTATGGACAAGGTGAGAGTGAAGTTATCTTGGCAGCGTTGGAGAAGTGTTAAAGAAAGTGTTGGAGAAGAGAGCTGAGGAAGAAAGTGTGAGGATGTTGGCCAGACTGAACCTGGTGATCCCACAAGCGCTGGTCAGGCTGCTGGTGCTGGCCTTGTTGAAGGGTGGCGGCCAGTTCAGCTACGACCACTACGCCAACCTGCTTCCTCAGTACGACTTTATCGTCGGTAAGTTACAACTACATCCGGCTCCTGTAGGACTGGTTCTTGCCTCATCCGGCTCCTGTAGGACTGGTTCTTGCCTCATCCGGCTCCTGTATGACTGGTTCTTGCCTCATCCGGCTCCTGTATGACTGGTTCTTGCCTCATCCGGCTCCTGTATGACTCGTTCCTGCCTCATCCGGCTCCTGTATGACTGGTTCTTGCCTCATCCGGCTCCTGTATGACTGGTTCCTGCCTCATCCGGCTCCTGTATGACTGGTTCTTGCCTCATCCGGCTCCTGTATGACTGGTTCTTCCCTCATCCGGCTCCTGTATGACTGGTTTTATGCCTCTATCTACTCTCTATCCTTGGTTATCTTAGGTTAGATTTCACCATGTTAATAGGGTGCATTATTGACGCTAATGTGAAATATGAAATTCGGAAACTATTTCAGTGTACCCGAGATTTCCGTTTACAGAAAATCAAATTCTTCAAAGAAAACATGTTTAGCATATAGTTTTTATATTTTTAAACCAACGATTCATAACGCAAAGTTATAACTTTAGAAAACCCTGTTTAGGACGAAGGTTCCCGTTTCAGTTTACATGTAGACTATTTGTGGGACCGTAATATGCTTTCAGACCATCACAAATATGTAGATAACTATCCAGGTGGGGAGGGGGGGGGGGGGTTTGCCGTTAAATTTTTAAATTTCAAATTTTGCCCCGAGGGGCGAGTTTATTGGGCAGCGCCACTCATCCTGTGAGTGGACACACCGCCATAGCAGCATGTACATCACTCCCCAATAGGAAGAAAACCCGCTGGGTTGTCGTTGTAATGGATTTGCTCTGAGGACGGGCTCACTCTGGCACGGGTCTGACGTATTCTGTATGTAGCGTGTTCTTGTCTAGCCTCCTGAAGTCTGCACTGATGTTCGCCAACATATTATGTGCTACGTATGTTGTTTCATTGATTTTAGCATTTATTAAATTATTTATGCCTGAAACTAATTTCTTCCATTACATATAAATGTCATGAATTCTTTAGTTGTAATTGCATACTAATATTTTTTACAATAAGCAGACAAATATCTTATATTAGCCTTAGCGCCACCCAGCACTCTGTTGTTACAAATCAGAATCATAATATTAGTTAAATACTTAAACCTATAAACTTTTTTAATGAGATAAAATATAATGTATCGTGTGTCTGGCAGTGGGGTCCGGGTCGGCTGGCAGCGTGGTAGCGTCACGGTTGGCGGAGGTACAAGGATGGAAGGTTTTGGTGCTGGAGGCGGGGGGGCCGCCGCCCCCGGAGTCACAGGTGCCCGGGTTTAATGCCTTCCTCATGCAGAGTGACGCAGACTGGAACTACCGCACAGTCCCCCAGAAACACGGACTTCTCAACTATAAGAATAATGTGAGTGCGTAATGGCAGGCTTTTTCCCTGTGTTATATTAATAATGTTTTATTGGCAAAATATTCATACATAAGAACATAATACAGAGGTATATGTGAAGGTACGAGAACATCCATTACCATAAGATACCACACTCCTCCCTCAAACCACCAGGATAGTTATCAAGATATTTGTGATGCTCTGAAAGCATATTAGGATTCCCGTAATAGGCTTCATATAAACTGGGAAGTGTACCTTTTTCCTAAACAGAGATTATTCTCACATTATAACTTTATTGTATTATAAACCGTTGGTTTTAAATATAAAAAGTATATGCTGGAAACATTTTAATTTAAGAATTTCATTTTCTATAAACAGAATTATCGGGTACACTGAAATAGTTTTCGAATGCCATATTTCACATTATCGTCAATAATACTGTATTAACGTAACCAAGCATAATGAAACCTAATCTAACCAAACCTTAACTATGGTTAGAGACAATAATATCACTAATTATGTAGTCTTTCTTAATCCATTCACATAAGCAAATTTCCTCCTTGAGGACAGGTTGGAAGGTACAGGGGTTGCATATTAATTAAAACAATTAATACAGAAAACGTTTCCCGCAAAAATTTGAATAATTCTGTTAAAAAATGTTTTCGGTACAATGGGTAGTAAACACTTGATACTATAAATGAGAAGTTAGATTCTCACAGGAGGCATACATGTTTCTCAGGCCCCGTGGCGTAGTGGTAAAACACTCGCCTGGTGTTTCACGAGCGTCTTGTCCTGGGTTCATACCCTGGCCGAGGGGGGCGGGGGGAGGAGTTTCTGGGCGCAAATCCTTAGCTGTGTCTCTGTTAAACGATTTGGCGGGTCGTATTCCGGGGAACATAGGATTAAGGACTTGCCCGAAAGGCTATGGGCGCTGGTGGCTGTACAAGAATGTAAGAACTTTTGTATATATAAATAAAACAAAATAAAACAAGATGATATTAACAATTGTATCATCGTCGTGAAGGGAGAATTGTATTTCTCATTGCCAGAACCCAACACACCTTCATCATTTTACATAACACTAGATATAACCCGAACTGGTGGTATTTGACCTCCACAGGATCCTGGGATCGATCTCCTAGCAGGACAGTAGTTGGTTGCGTTCCATTTCACCTGATGCCTCTATTCACCTAGGAGTAAAAAGGTACCCGGGAGTTTGGTAATTTAAGGGTTGCACCCTGCAGAAGGTCAGTAGTTCCACCTTGGAGGACCCTGATACATGCCTAAATTATATATATACAGACTTCCTATCCCCGACAATAGGATATAATTATCATTACCCATCAGCATGGTTTACCAGGTGTGTGTGGGCCTAGCAACACCATCTGGCACAGTTCCTCCGGACCTCGCGTGTCTCACTCGGGCTGGTGCACGATACTTAACTATCCTCTCATTTACTTCCATCTTTTTTGTCTCTCTCGTTGACCTAAGTATGAAACATTGGTTGGACCTGATCTTATGATTCTGAAAACATTAGCAGCTGACTAGTCAGTAGTTTCGTGTGAGTAATTTGGCCTCGTGTATACTCTGGTCCCCTGGGAGAGGCAGGCGTGTCCCTTCCCACTGGGTCGAGTGGTGGGCGGGTCGACCTCCATCAACTGGATGATGTACGTGAGAGGCAACAAGCGGGACTACGACAACTGGGTAGCCCTGGGCAACCCTGGCTGGGACTACAACACCGTACTCAAGTATTTCAAGAAGGCGGAACACTACAGAGGCTCCCGTAACTCCCACACAGGTAACTCCCACACTCCCTACCCCCTCCCACGCCCACCCCCTCCCACGCCCACACCCCCTCCCACGCCCACACCCCTCCCACGCCCACACCCACTCCCACGCCCACACCCCTCCCACGCCCACCCCCTCCCACGTCCGCACTCATTACCCCTCCAAAGCCCACTACCGACGTTTAACTGACAGAGTAATAACCAATCTTTGGCATTTGTTTTTATTTAGATTTTTATATGAAATTCTTCATAATGTAGAGCTTACAATAACTTTTGTTTGGGTTTGATAAGTTTATAAAGTATTGTATATCTAATTAATGTTGCTTTTTAATGTGTGTAGGAGCTGCGCGGGTGTATGTGTTGGGGGGGGGGGTGTGCGGGTGTATGTGTGTGGGGGGGGGGGTGTATGTGTGGGGGATGTACTCACCTATTTGTGCTTGCGGGGGTTGAGCTTTGGTTCCTTGGTCCCGCAAGTGCTGTGTGTGCTGGTGTATGTGTGCTGGTGTATGTGTGTAGGAGCTGTGCTGGTGAGAAGGAATACTTGAGGGTTGCCGACTGGGTAGCCTCGTTCCGCCCTCGTCCACTAAACGCAAGCAGTCTTCACACCAAGTCCATTCCATCCAGCGGTCGACCCCAAAAACGCAATCATAAATTTTAACATGCTGTTTATTCAAAATAGGAATTTTCTCAAATATGAATTAATATTATTTTATATTACCATATTGTGCATATTTAGGCACTGGTTAGGTGTTTAGGATCTGTTGACGATTATTGTATTTGTAGTACGTGGGAGAAGCACTTACAGCGTTGTGGTTCGAACAAAAGTCGTCAGTGAAGCACTTGTTCTCACAACATGACATTTCTTGATCATTACCCTTATATATCATACAAAAGTTACAGACCCAATATATGCGTGTCTTAAAAACAAAAATGTTCTGCGGACATGTTTACAGCACCTTGAGAAAGGATGTAGGTTACATACGAAGATTTTGGTTGTTAATACACTTACACATACTGTGTATTGGGCCTTCCTTCACCTTCATTCAAGCACTCCAGCATTGTAGTAAGTTTATCTATGCCATTAGTTATTACAGTTACAGTATATATTAAAATAATAATGTATTTTACTATTAAGAAAATAATAATTGACTTTAAAAAGCCTGTGAAAATTTCTTAAAACCTGAATAATTTACTTAATTTTTGTTTGAATATTAAGTCTATATGCTATAGTCATATATAAATAGTTTTTAGTGAGTCTTACCGATCTGGTCGGGTCCGTTGGGGTCGACTATAGGGTAGCCGAGCTGCTGGCCGGCTTTGAGGTATCCGGCCAGGAGGGGAGACCCCACCTCTTGTCCCACAGAGATGGGACCAGTGTGACCGTGGTACTCGTCCGCTGAGGGAAGCAGACGGGACAGTACGTGACGGAACAGTGTGGAAGGGATGAGGAGAGAGGAGGAATACGGGGGTGTGGCACACTTGGGCTAGAGGGAAGGCTCACTGACCAGGGGAGTGAGGGAGGGTATTATGAGGCACCATCCCAGGCTCTCATAATGTTCCTCTTGATTTTCAAGGACGAGGTGAAGACAAGTAAGTTCGCTCACTGAACTTGTGTTACGTAATGCATGTGGACCTATACCCGAGGCTGGCATGCATTAATGATAATGGAAATGTTCTAACATTATACGTCTCCACACCTACACCAACACATGCCCTTGTGTGGGCATGTGTGGTGTTAGGTGTGGAGACTCATATGTCTTATTCATACACCTACACCCCACTACACCACACACAACACAACCCCCCCCCCACCTACACCACACACGCCCCCACACCTACACCAACCCACGCCCCCCCCCCTCCCACACCTAACCACACACACCCCCACCACACACTATTCTACAGCAACACGCCAACCTTGGACACAGTCGGGTGACCTTAAAATACTTCACAATAGACAACTGTGTACAAGGTGACCCCTCACCTGGCATACACACACTGGACAAACGGGTTCTTAAATTATTTATGTATACAACCCTCCTCGACTCAAGTCCATTACATCCAGCGGTCGACTCCAAAAGACGCTCATAAATTTGTACATGTGTTCATTCAAAACAGGATATTTTCTCAATATATATTAATATAATAATTATTAGCGTATTGTGCATTTATAGGCATAGGTTAGGTGTTTGGTGGACGGCTGCTTTAATCCAGCCCGTCCTCCAACAAAGACCCAAAGTGATTCCATGCACCCGCCAACCCCCAGCTGTTTATGAATGAAAAGCGGTTTACACACGACTCACAACTGATAACGTTCGAACACTTCCGGAACAAGGCTTCACTGACGACTTTTGTCGAACCACAACGCTGTAAGCAGCCCGTCCCTCCAAACAAAGATCCAAAAGTGATTCCATGCACCCGCTAAACCCCCTGTTTATGAATGAAAAGCGGTTTACACACGACTCACAACTGCTGACGTTCGAACATATCCG